>ARYC01019196.1:0-30005 GCA_000711775.1 Oxytricha trifallax | reverse complement strand
AACAGACGTCACCGGCAAGGAACGGACGTCACTGATAGAAGGAACAGACGTCACCGGCAAGGAACGGACATCACTGATAGAAGGAACAGACGTCACCGGCAAGGAAAGAAAATCACCGGTGAGGAACGAATGTCAATACCCAAATATTTGAAAACTAAAAATACTTTAAGGAATGAATGTTATATCCCCTGACAACAATGTCACTTGACATCGCTAGTAATGAAATATAAAATATCTTTTAGATTTTAAGTTAATAATATCAAAATTCTGCAAAATATAATTTAATAAGCTATCCTCATATGAAAGTATTTATGTATACCTAAAATAATCACCAATTCAATATAATAGATTTTTGGGGTTTAATTAACTTTTTATATGTTTGAGACTTTATCATTATTATAGGAATACGTTCAAAATTGTGAAATTAAAATTAAAACAAATTAGTCGCAGTTAAAGTAATCCAATTTAAAAGATCTTGGGCTCATTCATTCAAAAGTAGCTGAACTTTATTATTTGAGATTTTATTTTATCTCATTCGTTGACCGAGATAACTCGACTTTAATTAGAGGGAATAATTTTATGAATTTAGATTTTTTTAATTAAAGACAAGTTATCTTGGTCCACGGATGAGATAAAATAAAATCCCCAATAGTAATGTCCAGCTAATTTAAAATTTTCAATTAAATGAACCAAGATCTATTAAATTGGCTTACTTTAACTGCCACATGTTTGTTTTAATTTTAATTAAGTTAATTATAATTTCACAATTTTGAATTGTTTTTCTACAATATACTATTATTAATATAAAATAATGTCAAAGTTAGTGAAAAAAAATACAAAAACAAAACCCATTAGCTAAATATATATAGGAGGAATAATCTATTTATACAAGAGCTTAATTACTATATTAGGCAATTTGCCATGCGAATTCTTATAGCGGGATGCATAATAGTGTTGGAATTGAGAGTATTAGCAAAAGAGATGTCATGTTAATCCTACTATTGGAAAAAGCTATCCTGCTTTGACTGCAAGCCCTCAAGAGATTCATGGTAAGCTTCATTCCATATTGTTTGCATGGCATTTTCAGTTTGGGGTCTTCGCTCTTGATCGTGACTCTTCAACACGCTCCACATTTTACACTTAAAGATCTCGATGTCAGAATGTTGTCATTTTTGTCCGAATGTTGACAGGAATGTAGCTTTTTAAAAGAGGATTCTTAAAGATTAAGCAAATAGGGACTCCTTTGCTTTCTCATCGAGAAGGAATAGTATAGCCTCATCATCAGTTTTGCGACCTCTATCTGCTCTCAAGCCTACAGCAGTGGTTTAATGGGCTTCTTCAGAAAATGTTCAAAATATTTACATTGGGAATTCAGGCATTTATGGACTTTCAGTTTTGCGGACGAAGTAAGGGCGAACCTTAGAATTGGGGGCGACCAGTGGTACCACGTGAATCACCATGCAAAGACGCAAGGAGATGGAGTATCCGATTCAGACATCTATCCCAAGGGCCGAGATACACAAGCATCTATGTTTCTCATGTTATATCATAGAAATTCAACCAGGCGCACTACTCATGTCTTTATGTTGAATTTCAGACTACAATCACGCGCTACTTGCATGCAGATGCTTCCTCTAACTCTTTGCAGCTTTCTTCTGCTGGTTATCTGGATTTCTTCCTGATCCAGTAGATTAGCTTTGACTCTTTCCTTATGGATTGAATAGACTTTTGAAGGAGATGTGCCCCTTGAGATTAGCTGGGCTAAGGATCCGTTAAGCACTATCCTTTCAGCTGTAAGCCCATTAGTATCTCATCCAATAAGGATCCTTTCCACTCTAGTGCTTCTGAGCTACAACGTAACATCTTCGCACCAAAGGAAGCATGCTCATTGAGTAAAAATTGATGAAAAATCCAAAATTAAATGAATAATCTACAAATTACTAATACTATTTCAATATTAATATTTTTATATTTAATTAAAAATACTCTATCTCAGAATTTTATTGATTTCGAGATAGAGTGCGATTAAATATATTAAATTACTCACAATATCTAAAACTATAAACAAACGGAATGATGTTTTAAAAAAATGAAATGTTATTAATTATGAATTCTGAGCCTAAAAATATATAATTAAATATTACTAAAATAAATCTAATGATTTTAAATATTTATGAATTGATGATTGAATTATTGAAAAAGTTAAGTAATTTATCTAATAATAATTAATAACATTTCATTTTTTTAAAACATCATTCCGTTTGTTTATAGTTTTAGATATTGTGAGTAATTTAATATATTTAATCCACTCTATCTCGAAATCAATAAAATTCTGAGATAGAGTATTTTTAATTAAATATAAAAATATTAATATTGAAATAGTATTAGTAATTTGTAGATTATTCATTTAATTTTGGATTTTTCATCAATTTTTACTCTTTGTGAGGATTGCCAATGCTGAGTTATGCTCGGGTATCAGGCAATACGAGACCTTCTATCTCTCACTCTTCAATCTTTGTGCTTAATATGAGGATATTCAGCCCAAATATGTTCGCATTATCATGCCCATCTTACTTGCAATGCTATAAGGAATCAGATAAACAACGCTAATAATCACCTTCCAGCTCCTCAAAACCTTTCAAGCGTAGTAGTTATCACAAGAGAGAGTCGTATGACTGTTAAACCCTAGAATGCAACTGATGCTCTATGGCAGCCATGTGATGTTGATGCTTGAAACGGTGTGATAATTGAAGGTACATATGTCTGTGTGTCCACTCTCCTCTTCACCTGCTTCCATGCCTGTTGGGCTCCCCGCTGATCGTACTGGCCCATTGTTTTCACTACTAGAAGCCATTAGTACTGGTGATATACATCTTATCATCCTGGATTAGATCACTGTGCAATGGATATCGCAATTTAGAGCTGTGAGGCTTAATGTTCTGATTCACTATCCTTCATTGATATAAGCAGAGTTGATTAGTTTCAGTTAGATATAGAGTATCTATTTTCAAAATTAATTGTTAGTGTTTAATTGTAAACTTATTCAAATTAAAATAAACATTTATTTAATTGGGCTATTTATTGATTATTAAACATTTAATGTTACCTATTGTCACCTTTTTAACATACATATATCAATGGGGTTTTAAATTTATTAGAACATTTTTGAAACTACTAATATAAATGACTTTTTATTTACTGAATAAATTTATAAAATATTTTTTAATTAAAAAGAATCAAAATTTTTTTTAAAGATTTTTAGATGTGAATCATAAAAAATGCTATAAATGACAAAATAAACTAAGACAAAATAAATAATAAATATTTACTAAAAAAAATTACTAGATTAAGCTTAAGAATTCAAAGATTTAAATAAGTACAGTTTTGTTGCTTAATTTGCTTACTAGATCTTAAGATATTATTCCTAACACAGATTTGATTCAGAATTTCTATCTCTAGCTCTGACTATAGTATTGCCAAAATAGTGGCAGTTAGGTTTTTTCTATCCTGATTTAATCAAACTTTTGGGGTTTATATTTGTAGGGGAAGTTTTCGATGAAGTAGTAGAAGTTGAAGAAGTAAGATAAATTTCAAAAATGTTAAAATAATTCAAGGATAAGAAAGATGACTTGGAAATAAATATTTAGTGATAAGTAAATCAATTTCTAATTAAAAATTAATATTCAAATCTAATATTGGAATAACAGACAATAAAAAAAGACAATTTTTTTTCTGTTAATTTCTGATAGATTAAAATTATCCCATATTCTTACTAAAAAATACTTTTTAGTTTATCCTAGGATTAATTCTGTTAATAATTAAAGAAATTTTAAATTTATTAATACAAAGCAAATAAACTAATTATTTTAAAATTTAAGAGAAATTATTAAACTAATTTAGCATTTAATTATAATATTATTCATCCTTTATTCTCATTCTCCTTGCTTCTCATCCAAACAACACTCAGTTGAATTCTTTTTTATCATTTACAGTAGATATTAATGAAAGCCCTTCTAGAACATTGCTCTTCATTAATTTGATATAAATTTGCTTTGGCTTTTGTGAAACTGTTATTCAGAGTTTTACAAAACCATTCTAGAATTTTTATAAATTGATTTGTTGTTCAAATAACTCAATGTTTTCCATAAAGCCAAAAATGTATTCTTCAACACATTGTGAATAGTATTTTCCAAACCTATCGTTTAACACTTGCCATCTTTAATTTTAGATTAGACCATTCTACATAAGTGACTTTTTTGTGTCCCTGCCTGATTAAGTAGATTTTACAATGGTTTCTTATAGCATTAATAGCCCAAAGAAAAACAAATGTTTTTTCTAGAATAAGTTCAATCGGAGTTTACAGTATTTTAGGATTAGTCAAACAATTGAAAGAAAAATATAATCCAGTTTTAGGATGAAGCCAATCAAAAATTATTCGTCAATAATATTCCATTAGAATATTCCTTAGCCTAATTTTTTAGATAAACCCATCTATCCTAATCCAAATTTGATAAATCTGCTTCAAAGACATATATCTTCTTATTATTATTCCTATTATTACTATCATTATTAATAAAATACATAAAAACAGGAAATTTGAGAAATATACAACTGAAAGCATTATATATATTAAACTTAACAGCCACTGATTACCTTTAGTCACATTATAATTTGATTTAAAACTAACTTTCTTTATTCATTAGTATACATCTTTAACTTTATATCTTTATTCATTTGATTTTTCATTGAGAAAACTGCTACATTGCTATCTTTGCCAGTCTTCATTTAACTGAATACAACGTTCATATAGTCTTGTTGTTAAATGAACTTTTATTAACTACTTTAAACGGTTCTTTGATGCCTAAATTAAGCCAAATATTGTGTGATGAGAAAAACGCCAAAATAACTCCCATGATGATAACTTTCTTGTAACTTTCATAGATGCTTGAAATGTACATTCACACTAAAAAGAGGACGTTTGTAGTTAAGCTGAGTACTATTCTTATATCACTTGTTCTTTTCGATGATCCTAAAATGTGAAAGTCTACTTGCTCAAATAGCCACATTAAGGTAACTATTGGATTTCCAAGCAATCCTAGCATTTGTAAAATCAGAGCACCTAAATTTCCCCAATATGCAACTTCAAAGTAACCATACAAATTATCAATTTAAGTCATATCACTTGCTGCATTAGAAGCTATGAATACTGATCCTGAAATTATGATTGAGTAAGCAACTCGTTGGTAGGTATGAGAGAATATGGAAAAACCTATCATTTGTTAGATAAGGTGTGCTCTCTGGAATAGGTGCGGAAAACAAAGAATAGCTTGACAAAAATATTGTAACCACCGTAATTATGTAGTAGCAGTCTTTGTGGTCCAAGTAGTTCTTAATATGCTTCATTAGAGTGTCTTCGTGAATAAAGTAAGTCATTAACACTCCATATAAACCTGTTATTAACACGCATATTACTAGTTCAAAAATTGATGATCGAGCTGGAACTAAAAATAAATGAGCCTCCCTCTTACTTCTTTAAGATAAGTCCTTTTATACTTTAGCTACACTTTCCTTCTTGATACTTCTTTAAACAAATAATCTTGCAGTTTGTAGAATCAGATTTAAAGCGAATGGGACTACACCACCAATTATAACTGCTGCATTTCTATTATCCTTAAGAACCAATGTGACAATTACTACTATTGCAGGCATGATTAGGTTGATTCATCATCAGCTTCGTTGTATATTATTCTTTAACCGCCAAGTAGAGTTGCTCGAAATCTTCTCCTAACGAATGATCTCTTGTCTTCTTCTATCAAATCACTGAATGGTCTCTGGGTGTAATTTGCTTGTCTGCAGCCTGGCTATCAATTTTAATTATTTTAAGCCTAAGATGAGTTATTATATGAACTGCCTCCATGATTAGACAGTTGATTTTGATTTCCAAAATAGCTCATTTAAATTATGAAATTTAAAATATAAATCAAATTATAATGTGACTAAAGGTAATCAGTGGCTGTTAAGTTTAATATATATAATGCTTTCAGTTGTATATTTCTCAAATTTCCTGTTTTTATGTATTTTATTAATATTATTATCGGTAGTAAACAAAATCTTCTCTGTGAAACATTTTTTGCGCACTCAGTAATATCCTATTTTATTGCAGCTGCAATTGCTTTATATTTTTTGTGGTGTCTCATTTATGAGTGTGAGAATTTGCTTTATTAAAGCTTTTATACTTCGTACTGATACAACTGCAGTAAGGCATTTGTATTTCAATTTTCATAGATTCCCTTTTTTCCTTATATAATCTATGATTTGAGCTTGTGGACTCACTTCTTTTTCAATTCTGCTCAATGAGTTTAATCTAATTAATCAAAGATAGAAATAAATTAAAAGCTAAAGTGGGAAATTAATAATCTATAAATAGAAATCTTTAAATTTATTGTAGTAAAATGAATTTAATTTTACATAAATACCGCGTTTTTTATTTTTTCCTATTTTATAATATTATAATTTAACACAATTTAAATGTTTACTATGAAATTAAGATTGATTAATTACTGAGATTTGGATGAATATTTACTGAAAATTAACTGAATACTTATTAAATACATGGCAATTGAATATTGAAAAATTATTCACTGATTCATATTAATTTATTTTAAATAAATTATCATGAATTTATAATTTACTACCCTATTTATTCGAAAATCATCAAACTCATTTATTAATGTTTGATCTGATTAATTTATATATTTTATATTCTTTATGAAATATTTTTATTTTAAATTAATCGATGAAACACATACAATTTCTTAATTTTTAATTATAGAAATATGTGGTAAATTGTTTAAGTGGAGATAAATGATAAAATTATGAGAATTATTTTTGAGAATTGAAAAATATCATAATCAATTAAATATATGATTTATTTTGAAGTTGGGATTTAGTTTGTGTCTCTTAAATTTAAAACATTCAAAATTTCATTAAAATTTTTCATAGCACCTTAATCAGTCAGCTCTTATGAAAGCTTAGATACAGACCTCATAATATCTGTAAGCTGTTAGAATTCTATCACCTGTTAGGTGATAAAATATAATAATAATGAGGGAGAAGTTATCACTTCAAGGTTCTAAACTTATAAACCCCAAATAGTCAGCCCCATTAATATGTGGACATAATTTTTTGAGTTTGTTTAAAATGTTTAAGTTCCTTAACACATCTCTCAAATAACTGATCGTATTGTAAGAGCTATCATCAAGATTGATTTTGATGTTCAATGTATTTTATAGAGATGAAAAATATTTAAATCATGTCGCTATAGCAATGAGTAAAAATAGAAGAAAAATTTACTAAAACAATTTTAATATTATTTTTATGAATCTAATTAAATATTACTCTATCTCGAAATTTGATTAATTTCGAGATAGAATGCGATAAATTATAATAAATTACTCGCATAAATATAAACTTTATATAAATGGAATGAAGTTTAAAATATTTTGAAGTTATTCTTTTTTATGTTGGTTATTAAACTTTATCAATAATTTTACTATGAAGACATAAATATTTAAAGTTATTTGCCCTTTTTTGAATATATTAATATTTTAATTTAAGATTCATAAATTAAATGAAATAACATTATAATATTTTAAAACTTAATTCCATCTATATAAAGTTTTTATTTTTGTGAGTAGTTTATTATATTTTATCGCATTCTATCTCAAATTCAAAAAAATTTCGAGATATACTAGTGTTTAATTAGATTTATAAAATTTAAAATTAAAATTGTTTAAGTAAATAGATTATTAATTTAATTTTAAATTTCTTCTATTTTTACTCATTGCTAAAACTGCTCTAACTTTGAATCTCTATGTAACAACTCAACGATGCTGAAGATTTAGGAGATTTCCTAAGCTAAAGTCACAACCCTCAATCCAAAATAGCAAGAAAGTAGGGCTATAATATATCTTGGTAATATTATTAAATTATTAGATTTTGTTTTTCTCTAAATTGAATAGCCAAGAAATTCCTCGGTAAGCTCTATTGAAATAGAGTGCATCTTATTTTAAGCTGAATATTTAAGTCTAGCCAAATGATTATAAGTGAAATCTGTTTTTTCTAAATAAACTTTTTTATAGACTCAATTAGAAACCCGGTCTATTAGGTTTTCTATTAAACTATTTCTTCAAAGTTTTAATAGTTGCTTGCAATTAATTTTTACTGCAGTTAATTGTGAGTCTCCTCATAATAACAAGGACCTAAATTAATTAATTAAGAGTGACTTTTTTGTGAATCATCATTATTATTTGGGTTCTTTAAAGAAGGTTCCTCTAATTTGAGTTCCTCATTTTAATTACAATCCTTATTAGTGTCTAATTAAGATTTTTTCTTTTGATAAAAGTCGAAATTACTCAATTATTAGAGAACCTATAAATTAAGCCTAATACATAAAAAATTTGTAATTTACGAATGCAGAATACCATTTTTAGTGAAGTTCATCTTTAGAAGGAACAATTAGGTGCTTTTTAGTTGTGCTGTTGAGTATCTGCCAACAAATCTTTGCTTACAAACTTTTCTACAATACCCATCCTTTGAGTTAAAATGAGCAAATTTTTCTTGCTTTCTAGAATGTCTTTTAATATGTCTCGTTTATTATTTTTTAAGTATAAATTGTTTCACAAATAGTGTAAGTATGAGTTGTTGTAGATTATTTTTTTTTCTTCTCATTTTCTTATTCAAATTTTATCCTTACTTTGATTGATCAAGGCACTTTTAAATGCAAGTATAATATTTTTCAACTTACATTCTTCTATAGACTAACTTGAAATTTCTATTACAGGAGATGAGTAATTATCATTTGAATTTAGGCGGCTCAATAATGAAGAGTCCCAACTTTTTTTATTACGTTTTGGTCCCATTTATTATTAAATAGCTTAATTTATTAAATTATTAATAGCCACAACTTATTTTTAAATTTTAATCCTTAAAAGTTAATAAGTTATATGTAGTAAATACTATGCATTTTAATGGAACTCAAATTTTATCACAAATAAATTAGAACTATAAAACCAAGAAACCACGAGAATCCACTTTTCAAACCTTTTAGACCTAATTTATATGCCTGAAACACCATAGGGATATTCACATTTTAAAGGGGGGAAATATATATAAAATTTGTGTCAAAAATATAAATCTCAAAACAATTAAGAGAAATTTAAGAACAACTAACATTAGCGTTTATGATACTAGCAGAAAATTAACTAATAATATTACTGCCTAAGCTATTTTTAGCCCCGAGATTTGCTATTAGATTAACAATACATATATCTAAGAGAAATGTGAAATTTGACAAAAGTATTAAAGTCAAATTAAATTTAATATATAAGCTTATGGAAAACATGTTATAAATTAAAACATTACTCAAATAAACACAAAAATCTCATAGAGATAATTAGAGGGTCAATTAAGTAGCAAGGCAAACTGGTAATACAATTTCAAATTCCAGTCTAAGTATCAAATTATTGATTGATTATAGGGAAAATGTTCATGTCACACTATTAACAATGCACAATAAGATTTATAAGAGATCTCCTCAAATGGACTAAAATACTAGTTAAGTCAAATTATGTTATTTGAATTAAGTACCCCTACTTCTCTTAATTAAGCTTGAAACTTAAATGGGAGGAAGTCAAAGTAGATGAGGAATTAAAAAGAATTTTAAATTTTTACTAGGATTGCGATGATCTACCTGACCGAAATTATTTCTTTGGTATTCTTGGGACTCTTAGGAATGAATTCTTGTGCAGAATGGTTCAAGATTAATATAATAGTAAATAAGAGTTTAATGGACAATAATTTTAGGGGACTAAAATTAAATTCTCAATAGCAATGACCTTTTTGTGAAATGGTCTTTAAAAATCCAACTATTTCTAGTTAGATTAGAATTTCCTTCATTATATTATATAGAGAGATAAAGTAGAACACTCTCATTATTTAAATAAGGAACTTAAGTTAGAGGAGTCACAAAGAAAATAAATTGAATAAAAAGACATTTTTATACTCTGATTTTATCACATCGTAAATAATAATAAATATGAGCGTAAAAAAGGTACTGGAGCAAGGAACATAAATTAGACTCCTAAAAAGCAAAAGTTCTTTAATATTTGAAGTTTATTCATAATTACTTATAATAAAATTTCAACTTATTTACTCTTCTTTGAAAAGTGAAACCTATCTCTCCATTTTATTTATTTACTTTATTTCTGTTTTAATTAGTCAATTTACTTGATACTTAAAATTGCGTTCCTTACTATTTAAAAATGAGCTTTATTTGCAAAGTTAAAGTTCTTTTTTAGTATTTACCTTTTAGGCAAGTTTCACTAATGCAAAATTTCTTCTATACATTTGTATCTAGATAAGTAAGGTAAATTTAATAAATGCTTCCATCTGTTAGCTTCTATATATAATTGCTCAAATTCTTTTTTATTGCAAGCTCTTAAATTACCCTTAAAATTTATCCTTAAATATAATATCGATAAAATATATAAAAAATAGGTAAAATTGAGAAACACTAATATAGAAAATAATTAATCAATTTTAACTGTAACTAATTTCACAATTATATAAATTAAGTTTAGCGTTCAGTATTTGTAAAGGAAGTTTGATGGAATTAATTATCTTTTTATTTAAATATAATTATTAAATGGTATTTTTAATGTTATTGCTCGTAATATAATTATATATGCATTTTATGTTAGGTATTGGACTTTTGCATAACTTCTTAGAAACAATGAACACTAATTAAATCACGGATTGGGACATGCTAATAGACATGTATTCAAGGACTATTTTAATTTATTATAATACTTGTGTTAAGTATTAAAGAATAGCTTTGGATAATGACTGTTTAGTCTCTTTTAGTAAAAGGGTATTTTTTAACAACCTTGAATGTGTTTAGCTTAGTGTTAACTCTTTACTACAATCTTAGTTAGTAAAGTTTTTAGTAGTAAGATAATTTACTACAACTTTTTGTCATCAAAGACTTTGATTGCTTACCATTCTGTGTTAAAAATTGCTTTGGGTCAATTTATTAATGGAAAAAATCAGAAGGTCTTTAGTCTGCTTATTTAGTAAAATTTGTTTTGAAAAACTTTTTAAATGTCATTTTTTTGTGATCTATAATGATTTATTTCATCTTCTTCATTTGTTTTATCTATACATCTAATGTCCTTTATTTTAGAAATGATGATGTTGTGAATTTAAGTGTTTATACTACTCATTTAAGGAGTTTTATTTATCAAGTAATGGATTCCCTTTAAATTTCAAAGCTTCAAGGAATTAATGATAGTTATCATATATAATTCTTATTATTAAAGCTTTGAAGAATATTTATTTTAGTGCTTCCAGTACTATTTGCTTTAATGGGATGATATGAAAGAAGCTGATAATGTTATGAATATTTCATTACTTAATTATTGGGCTCATTTTGCCCTAATTTTACCTTTTAAAATTATGGAAAAACTATTGCAGTTGTTCTTATTGTTATGAATCATTTTGATGTCCTTAGTGTTGAATTAACTTATTTAGATGACAGATTTTATTGACAATTTATTTAGAGATGATGTTATTTTAAAGTTTCTTTAATTGTTTGTTTTTCATATTAATTTGGTGATGGACTTTGTTGATTTTTGTTTGAAGTTGGTGTTCATTTTATTTTTAATTATAGTGGAGATGCTGGAGTGTTTTTACCTGATAGAGTATCTCCATTTTGGAGGACCAATGAAGTGGCTGTACTACCACTATAATTATAGTTTTGTTTACTATTTTTGTAGCCAATATATAGGTTCTCAGACTAATATGAATGATGACATTACTATTTTTTTATTCAGACAACAATAAAATACATGTTTTGTATTTAACTGGAAAGACATTTTTTAATACATACTTAATAAACTTAATTTAAATAAGTATGAAATTTGATAAAGTTAAAATTGTTTAATTATTTCTATATTGTTGTTTCTCATTATTATTTATTACTGCTAAGTGAAACGTGGAGTACTAACTTGCCGGAGCTGATGGAGTTGGGTGCGTAGGACGTGGCCTCCAGGACTACTGCATTGCTACTCATGCGCGGACAAACACTGTATCCGAAGAGCCTAGTACTGCAACTCCAGGTGGAGACGACGATTCTCATTCCGATGTAGCTAGAGAAGATGGAGGTGCAGTGTACTTTTGGAATCAAAGGTGACTCAATGAGAAATGAAGACGAAGAGTACAATGATTATCCATGATTGCATAAAAACGGCAAAAAATAAAAAGAAAATACCAATGACACACTGAGAGCGCGGAGACTCACTGACAGTCTGAGATTCAGTGGTCTAGGGAAACCCGGAGACAATGATATATACGAATATCTGACTAACTAATTTCAGATCAAGCAATATATATCAACAGTAAAAAATAATAATGATTACCTTTAGTTCAGGATGTTTAATATAGAGATCAATTTTGATTTCTTTTTTATTTTCTACAAAAATTCACTAATTCACTATTAGTGTTTCTCTATTTTACCTATTTTATATATTTTTATCGATATTCAATTAACTTAAGTCCCTAAATTAAATCAAGTATTTTTATTAACTTCTTTTATTATAAATCCTATAAGCAATTTTACTCAGTTGTAAAAACTAAAGCTGCTTGAGTTTATATATTAATGCCTTTTTTTTAAATAACTTAATTTTAATATGAGGCGGCCCATGCTCTTATTTTTAAATTATGAGGCTTGAAGATAGTTTCTTTCTAAAGAAATGATTACCTCTTTGTTCTAGTAAGCTTAAATAAGTAAATGTCATTGATTAAATTCAAAATATTAGGAAATTATTATTTTAAAAATACATTATAATTTGATTAGAAATATATACATATAAAGGACAAGTACATTTATAAATAAAAAAAACTACGATAAAATACCACAAATACTAGATTTTGTAAAAACAATTACTAACTGTATTTTTAATTATAGCAAATATATTTAGTTTTGTCATTGATTTTGAAAAATATTTCTATTTTAGCAAAAATGTTTCTATCGTTGTATGAAGTATATCAAAAGTTTATGATATGCGTAGCGTTTATTTTAGTTATAGTCATATTTCTCTTTATATTAAAGCATCTTAATATTTTTTTAAATTATAGAATTATTGCTAATGAATCATCAAACATAAGAATATCACTGTTAGACTACTACATATTCATGAATATATAGTAAGAATAAAATCAATAATTAAAGTGAAATAAATTAAATATAACAAGAATTATTTACACAAACAAAAAAAGATGAAGGAGTCAACTCTATTAGACTTTCATTTTAATTATTAATAATTATTTTGTGTTTTAACTTATGAATCTATAAAAATTTAATTTCAAAAAATCATGCAAGATAATTTGAAAGTCTATATGATGTTTAACGTTCTTATGATTAACTCCAATTGATAAGTACAGTTTTAGAAGACTAGAAGTATATATTCTTTAATATGGGAATCAACAAAAAAAATGTTGGCTCTATCAGTTAATAAATATAATTTCAGTTCTATAAAAAAAAGTATTTTGATTGACTAAATAGTTTAAGTAATCAAGAATTAAATTTAAGATTCTTTTTATTTAATTTCTATTCTTTCAGACGGATCATTATTTCAGATGAATGTTTTTTGAATCATATTTTAGTTATATCCTAATATTTTAATATTTTTTTGGAAGTTAAAAAAGTTAGTGTTGATTTTTATGAGTCTTAATTTTCAAATCTTAGTCAAACTATTAACGCTTTGTTTGCTAAATAATAAAGCAATATCAAGTTTTTTCATTTATATTTTTTTATTTTAAATTAATAATTCTCAAATTATTCTAATAAAATTGTTCTAAATCTACAAATAAGCCATGTATTTCATTAATTTATCAGTATTTTAATTCAATAAATGTTTTTAAGAAAGTCATTTCCCCATGATTTAAAATTGTAAGATTCTAGGTGAAATTTTAATTATAAATAAATGAGCAGCATTCTCAATCTTTAATTATTAAAAAGTTTCAATCATTTTTATTTATAAATAAGATTAAAGCCTATATTCATGACTACAACAACCACAGGTTAGTCATCAAATATTGTTTAACAAATCTAAAGTTATTCAACCTAATTCATGAAGATCGATCTTTAATCAGCGAAAGACTACATTGAAAATCTAACGTTTGAATTGAAGTGCTCGAAGGCGGCATTCAAAGTTTCTGATATCAAAAATTTGCTAGTCAAGTTTTCAGGACTAACTCCGAGGACTATCCAAAGACTATAGTCATCCAGCAGATCAATCATGATTAACCAAAGATGACTTGCCCAATCCAGATTGTTCGAGAATCTAACCAGAACAGGCACACTTCAGCATTTGGTTGGGCTCTCTTTGAGAGAGCGAGTAGTAATGTTTCACAGATAGTACCCATAATCCAGGATAAGTTCTTCAACTTTGCAAAGACTATATAAAAGCGAGGCGATCAAATTTAAGACTATCAAGCTAGTTAAGAGAAGCGATTCGATCCCAATTTAGAAATTTACCGCCTTAAAGATTATGATGAGAACAACTTTCTTCAGAGAGCTCGAGCACAATGCAAAAGTTGTTTTCATTGATGAGGCCATTTTTTCATTAGCGACTCAGCTTACTTATTCCCGCCCTTATATTAAGGATCGAAGGTCTGAAATCCCTACCACTGCATTACTAGCTGGAGTGTCTAACTAGCTAGGAATGGTGCATTACAGAATATTCAAGCAGTTAGAAAAAATTGTAAATTCAGCCAATAATTAAAATTCTAAATATTCAAAATTATTGATCCCAGATATATAATTAAATTAAATCATTGTTATAATTAATATATTTAACTTTACTATATTTGAATTCTCAATGAATTGAGATTTTTTGTCATAGAGATCAAGTTTAAGTGGTTTACTATGTGATTTTTTCTTTCTTCACCAACAAATTTTGAGTTTTTGTTGAATTAGTCTCCATCTTTAATTTACAGATAGTCATTTTTATCAATTTTTCATTAGTTTATTTATTTTATTTATATTTATTTTGGCGAGCTACCGTGAAAAAACTGATCGTGGTAGCTCGCAATATTTATTATATTAAATTTCAATAAATTCTATTATTTCATTTGTTGGACATTATTTATTTAGATTAAACGTGTTTCAAGTTATGAAGTATAACTTATAGATAAATTATCAATTAATTTTTGTGTTTGCTATAATAGATAAATAAATCCCAGTTTGTTGTAATTATGTATAACAAGTGAACTTTCATTTTATATAAATTAACTTCTTAAATGATACTATATAAGCATTATTAATATATTTTAAATAGTAGCAAATTAAATTTAAGTATTTTTATTTTTAATAATTTAGATTGGTTTAAATTAAATTATCTATAATAAATTATATGCTTTAATAAAACAGAAGTTCATTTATAAAAATTCAAAGTTAAACTTTTTATGCCTGGTAAATACAAATGTATGTTTACACTCTACAATATAGAACCTTTTATTATTATAAGATACTTTATTCACAATAAAAAACAAAACAATGATAGTTTAAATAAGAAATTCATGATATTAACAATTAAGATAATTAAAAATAAATAAATTATTAACATAATAAATAGCGAGCTACCACGATCAGTTTTTTCATGGTAGCTCGCCAAAAGATAAATAAAAAAATTAATCATAAAATTTCAAATAATCAACATTATTAAATCTTTATATGCTGAAAATGTTGAATATACTAAATTTAAAACTAATACAAAGCTAAAAGAGAATCATTGAGAATAAGAAAACCTACATGAATAATAATCAATGATCTTTGATTTTAATTCATTGATAATTTAAATTTCAATATATAAACTAGAATTATTATAACTAAGTATCATATTTATTATATAACATAGTTGGAGTAATTTGAATATTTAGAATTTTAATTATTGGTTGAATTTACAATTTTTTCTAAGTCTGTGAGAAATCCTGAGTTTATCTAGTATCTAACAAAGCTCAGATAGAAATTCCCTCATCAAAGACTAGCTCTATTTACTGATAATCTCTCAGTGCACCGAAGTAAGATCACCCGTGATTGCATGAATGATTTAACGATTACTCCAATCTCCAGTGTGGAATATTATCCTCAATATAACTGGATCGAAAGCTACTTTTATTCATTTAAGCAGATTTATAAGAAAAAAATCCTTTGAAGACTGAATGAGAATCAAAGACCAAGAGTGAAGTAATGTATAAGAAGCTCAATCGAGCTAGTCTATAAAATAATTATTATTATTTAAGTGAATTAAGGGATATAAGAAATCCTTAGTGCAAATGACTATTCTTTAACTAATCATTAAATCATCATCTCTTGATTCTACTTGCATGGAGTCCTCTGTTAAATATTGATTATTTGCATTGTACCATCCGCTAATCTCTTCCTCTTTGTTATAGTCTTGTTCTCATCCTGATTCTGCAAAAGTGGTTTTCTAACTCCTATTAGTCTTGACTCTATTTCAATTGACTTATTATGGGATTTCAATCTGCCTAGTCTTGACCTCTGCTTCATCAAGAATATTGTTTTTCCAGGTTTCCCTAATTTAGTTAGTCTCAAAAATTTTTACTTGAAACAAAGGGGTGCTTGAGGAGATCCTCGACCACTCAGGAGTATATTATATTCCGTTTTGTTCAAATTACTGTGCTCCCTCGTTATATCGCACCTTATATGCATGTTTCACGACTCCCTTTATGTAGTGCGGTTTTACTTTGCCAAGGAGGGAGAAGAAGCCTCTCTCAGGTAGTTGCCCTGAATTCTGATATAAGGAGGGAAAATACTAGGAGACCAGATCATCTGACATTGCATCTTGAGAAAAATACTTAACTGAGAGCTCTTTGTAAAAAGAAACATGCACGCTGTGAATCTATTCGTGCTTCAGTGCTTTTTTTTGCCCATTTAGTATTGATCTTAAGAACGCGATTTTTGTTGACAAGTAATTTGGGAGAAACAAGTTGAGACTATAAGATGCATAGATTATCAGGCAAAATATCTTACGATGCCAAGCCAAGTAGCGATATATGTCATCCTTCGATCTAAATCTTTAGAGAAACTTTTCACTTTTCACGAATCTATTTTTAAGACTATAGTCCTCCATTCTATAAATTTAATTATTGCCTAGTTCTTAATAAGTCTTGTTTTATAATAAATTTAATTTAGATAGATGAGTAATATAACTTATTTCTAATGGTTTGAATAATAAAAGGAAGTAATAATTATTTATTGTAAGAAAATTAATGTTGTTAAAAACTCATTCTTTTTTCTTTAAGTTTAATTAGGTCCTGGGATTTGTTTTGGAACAAGAAGGCTTGTTCAAGATTTATATGATTTCTATAAAATATAGAATAATTTATGGTTTATGATGATTAATAAATATTATGATTTGATTAATTAAATACTAAACTTGGCTATTTTAATTTAATTTGCGGTCATATTAATTATAAATTAATTACTTGCTTAAATAAAAAACAAGTGGATTAAAAATGTTTGCATATAAATCAAAGCAGCTAAAGAGGTTGCACTCGCAACGATCAGAAAACAGCTCATTAAAATCAAATCCTGATGTCGATGTTAGTTCTTAAATACAATAAACAGGTAGATTAAAAATAATACAAAGTCAAAGCACCATAATAGATAATTATAAAATGAATAAAAAGGTTGAAAAGAATAGTGAGACTTATCACAACTGTAATTGATGTCATAGATTGTTTGCTAACAAAAGAAACATAAACAGGCATGCCAAAGATTGCAATTAACTTACTAGCTAATAAGCCTAAGAGGAGAAAAAAGCAGAAATAAAACTGCTCGGCTGCTTAATCTAGAAAGGCTTCTATTTCTAGCCTCTCATTTGAGAGCGATAGTGACAATAACTAAGTAGAGCTACCTCCTCAAGCTTAGTCATCTATTACTATAGTCATACCTGACGATGAGCTTAATCCTACTTCTAAAAATATTATAAAATAATTATTACCCTAAGATTTAAATCGTTTAGATGATAGGAGTGTTGATCAACTCAATTTGGAATATCTCGGACAATTTGAAATCAATCTACACTTCATGATATCTCTCTATGCCTCAATACGGTAACTTGTTGGTAAGCGAAGCCCAGTCGCTGATATGGGGATGCATCACTATGCTACTCTTTGCTATAAAGGAAAATTCTTTAGGCTCTATACCAATACCGAAATTCAATTCCTTCACAAGCAGGACTACTAAATCAAGCTCAGCAATAAGTATTCCATTTCCTATATTACAGCAAAAAAAAGGTTGAAAAATGTGATCGGCATCATGTACCTGGTCAAAGGCCCTGGTCATATTAGACTAGCCTATCTGTTTATCCGTACAACTTTGGTGACTACCAGAGAATATAGTATAATCCTGTGATGACTTAGTCATTCTTACAACAGTTATTATAGGGTCTTCAGGACATTCATATTCTTGGATATTTCCACAGAAGATTAAATCTTGTGAACATTATCGTGGACCCGAATTCTGAGGATTTAAGGATTGCGAACTTTGAGCAAGCTAGTCTTATGACTAACTTAAAGTTGAAATCTTATACCACCTCGAAATTTTACACTCATATCAGGGGAGAGTTTGCCATGGGGAATCCTATGGTTGATGCCTACAGCGTGGCTTCTATTATAGTGCACTCCTATATCGGCAGGAACTATTACGTCAATATCTAGTCTTAAGATAAGCTAGTCGTGATTTGTGAGATCATTCACTATATTCCTAATTAAGACTAGTATATCAAAAAGATCATTCAAGCGTTCTTTATGTCTAATAAGCTCATAGTCATAGCTATCTCTAGCTGAGATTACAGACCTGCTAGATCAAGTAGAGTTTAGTCAGATTGGACTCTTTTGAAGATACATACTCACTAATCATCGCAGTCGCATAGTCACATAATCACATGACGAACATATGTAGTCTTCATTTAAAGATGCAACCCCTAATTAATAAAAAGATTAACTGAAACAATATGACTAACTAAAATTTATGATTTAATCCTAGTATTATTTAGGCAGATATCCGCTCTTAATAAATCATATATTAAAATATGATTATATCCCAAAAGTTAATTATATAATATGCGCGGATAAAATTCCGCGCATATAATCAGCGAGGATAATTATCCACGCACATAAAAAATGGGTTTGTTTATATATGCATATGCGAGTCCTAAAATATGACTATAGTCTCAATATTATATTAGTCTTTAAAAATAATTTACTCATGTATTATTAAATAAGTATAAACATTTAAATATGCATTAATTTAATTTTTTAATTTATTAGAGAGTATTACTCTCAAATAAACCAATAAACTTTTCCAAATTATGATTATGAATAAACCACAATTTTACTATAAATGACTATAGTAATGGCTAGTTAGTCTAAATCTAATATATATTATCATTTTATATTAAGATTAATGCAATCATCTTAATTTTATAATTTTGGGGATTATTCCTCATAATTTAAAAAACATAAATTATATAATTTTTGCAATAATTTATAAATTGAAAAATTGAACCAAGTTTTCAATTATGTAAATTGAATTCTCATTGTTATAATATTTTAACAAACATTAGAATTTATTATTTATTCAAAGTTTATGTTGCATTTTTTCTTCAAGCTTCTCAAGAATAAAGTTTGCAAGAATTTAATTTATATTAGATATGTCTTTTAACAGTTACTTAGAAAATTGTAAACTTTTTAACGCTACTTAAAATTGCTTTTAAAATAACTTTTCAATGGATCAAGATCGAGTTATTACAACCTCAAAAATTAAAGAGATTTAAAGAAATCTGAATTTATAATTGATATACTAGTTTTTGTGATATAAATCGCTATCAAGAAAAAATATTGTCTCATGTCTCTAACATGGATTGATAGCCAAGTCTATCTTTAAATCTAGTAAAAAGTCGATTAACTATTAGTTTTTTCAATGGTTAATCGAAATTATTATGTATTAATATTTCCGATTGCAGCCATTATATTTACTACATACGTTATCTGATATCTGAATAATTTAATTAATCTTTCCGATTCTAGAATGTTTATTAATAAGATTATTGCTTAAAATTATTAAGAATATAGTGGAATTAGTCCAAGTAGCAATTGAATAAAACTTTTTTCAGATGTAAATCTGAGACTTTTTAAATAATTTCAATAAATTTGAATGAAAATATTGCCAAAAAGCTCAATATCTGAAATTATATATTTTAGGTTAATTAAGTTTGTTAAGCAATCAAAAAAAATGCAATTTTTTAGTCTAAAACTCAAGTTTTGATGTCAACAATTACTCTTTTAAAATTCGGTTAAAATTCCTAAATTAAGTGATTTATCAATTAAAGGGATAAAAAAATTGCTGTTTAAATGAATTATAAGTAAAAATGTGATAAAACAAAATTAAGGTTAATAAGCTTAATATATTATCATATAAATTGCTAAGTTCAACAGAGTAGCATGGCTTTAATATTTAAAAACATTATTAAGTAATTACTTTAAAAAAGGAAAAATAATTTAGTAATGTTTAGTCTAAAAATAATTAATTATTGATAAAATTAAAATTGTTAATATTATAATTTATTCATGTTTCAAAAAATTCTATCTAGAAATAAACTAAATTTAATAAGATATCAGAATTTTTTTTGATAAATAATTTCATTATAATCATAATTTATTATCCACAAATTAATTAAATTAAGAATTTGTAAGAAATTTTTTCTAGAACTTAACAATTTAAGTTAATTCTATTTAGAATTATAGTCAATTACAAAAAGAAATTGAGATTGATTCTAAATAATATTATATCATATTGTGTTTTCCTATATTTGTAATTTCTTAATGTATTAATTAATATGTCCTAAAAAAAAAATTATAGTTTATCATGTATACTGTCATGTCAAACTTCTAATAAACATAATTATATATTCATTAGCTTCATCGTCAACATTTTAAAGTAAGCGATGTATCGCCAAGTTTTGGAATAATGGGGATGAAACTAGAATATTATTATATTTCCTAAAATAACGCTCAATGTAATTTGAACTGATTAAATAAATGATTATACTATTTTAATTAAGATTTAGTGATTAATAGAAACTTACTTCCTTTTCTTGTGGTAGGAAAGATTAAATATCTTTTCTAAGTTTAATTTCATGCATCTACTTTAACATAAAAATTAAGAATTATTTATTCTATAATTTTGAAGTATTGAGCCATAGAGTGGATCCTATTATTATTAAGATTTCCTTTTTTATTTGGAGATTATTATTCTGTTAAATATACTTTCTTAAACTAGTTAATTTAATATGTTCTTTAAAATAATAAAGCCTGAAAATGCTTGTCTAAATTTTTTATTCTTAAAGCTTTTTAAATCTCTTATTAAAATTTCTACTTAAAAGAATCTTTCTTTCATTATAAAGGCTTCTTGTTATTATTAAAGGATGTCAATTTTATTAGTTGTTAAGACTTATTTAATTCTATTTAATATTATTTTGACTTAGAATATTTTTTATTCAATTTAAACATTTGTGTATTAATTGATTTCAATAATTCTTATTCAATTTTCCTTTAGCTTATAATAAAGCCTCCCGATTTTTATTATATAACTTTGTAAATGGGATTTGAACTTTTTTTATAAAAAAATTACTAGCTTTGTTAATAGAGATAAACGATAAACAATTTAATTCTAAATTATTTTCTCGCTAATAAAATAGATAACTTTACAATTCTGCTAGATAATGATAAATAATATTCTGTATTGTCATTTAAAATAATTAAGCTTTGTCATTTATTACCTGTATAAAAATAAAGTAAAATCAAATAAAGGAAATATATTCTTAATATAATTTCAAGTATTATTAAAAAGGGCATATATTTTTTATAGAAGTGTTATATTTTTATAAAAGTTATTAAACAAATAATAAATTTTACAAAATAACAGAAAAAAATAAGGCAAAAAACAAAATGATAAATATAATAAATTTTTTAAAAATAAATATAATATTTTGAGATAAAATCTCCATAGAATCCCAAAATAATAAAAAAATAATAAGAATAAAAAATAATATAAAATAAAGATAATGAATAAAACATGCAGAGAATACAAGGACAAACTGAAATATTAATAAATTAAATATAAAGATAGTTAGATAGATAATGAATTAAGGTAAGATAAATGAGTAATTATTAAACATTGTTATAAAATAAGCATAATTTTATTCTTTATTATTATTACCTTCAGCTCTTCTCTCTTGCTTATCTGCTTTATTTTCCTCATTTCAGTCCTGTTGGTTTACCTTCCCTTCAGTTTTAGCACTTTTTCTTCGTCTCATCTCTTGATCAACTGCTTCTTATCCTGCCGTTATCCCTGAAATCATATGTTCATCTCTGGTTTGAGTTTAGACTAATTAATATTTGCCAACTGCTCTTGCTGCATTTCCATCTTTTCTCCACCGTATACTGTCAGTGTAAATAGGTATTCCTCTACTTCTACTCCCTCTTCAATTCTTTCACTGAATCTTCCTTCTTACTCTTCAAGAATTATTTTGATTTGCATTTTAGATTCGTTTCTAAGAACAAATTCTTAAAATATGTTGATCTATGAGTACATGTTCGTATTCTGAGTTCCGTTCTCCTCAAGCTCGGCCTACTTTTGTTTCTTCTATCTCTCTGATTATCTGCCGTTTTCTTTTCTACCGTAATTCTTGACTTCCCAATCTCAAACTTCATTAATTCTACCTCCAAGTTTAACATCAGGTAGTACCTTTACATGCTTTTTCAGTCCTTAACAAAATTATTAAATATAGGTTCCCCTACAAACTCCAGTGGCAGATAATTTGTTATTAGAATTGCCATAACTTAGCAATCCTATGGATTTGTAACTTAGTTAGTCTCATGTTTTACGAAAATCTTATTAGTTCTGTAGTTCTTTCCCATTATCTCAATTACGATCGTGTAGATCTGTGCTTAGTAATTTTAGATGAGAGCCAAGATTCCTACTTTCTTTCTTGAATAAAAAGCTTCAATGGCTCATCACTCTTTGAAAACCCTTAGAATTACCGAATCTCTGCAACTCTTTTTGCTGCTCTGGCAACTAAATGGAATTATGATGCTCTTTACATCTTGTTGTTCTCTCCAGAATTTATTGTTTTCCATCTTCCAGTTTGTTAATACAATGGTTTTCTCTGCTTGTACAATTCCTTAGTCATTCAGGACTAATTTTGAGTATATCATTAGTGAGGTCTTTTATTCACTGAATTAGACTTCTTAAATCATAGTGTTTTCCTAAATGTGTCTCATTGGGATCAAGTCCTCATGTTACCAATTTAAGTTTTTCTTTTTCTAGCGATATTCTTGTTTCTCTGACAATAGGTCCCATTCTCTGTTTCATCTTTCCCTTACTTGTTCTATGTCATGAAATATTCTCACTAAGGCCTTCTTGATCTTGTTACTGATTCAAGACAGCAAACTATAGTAGTCATCAAAGCAGTTTGAGTGACCCAGCCTCTTTAAGTGTAAATGATCTTGTCAAATCCTTAGCAGGTTACTTCTGTGAAGTCAATTAGATTCTAGAGCTTCTTCTAGTCTGCTTGAACACAGTCAGGTCCATCCTCATGTATCTCGAACCTTTTACCTTTTGGCTTTGGTTTCATTTATCTTTTAACTGGGGTTCAATTGTGAAATCTTTAGTCTACTATTAATACCCGTTTGCTTGTTTAGCGAAATTTTATGATGCCATTCATCTTTTAATCCCAAGATTTTCTTATCATTACTCCTATTTCTTTGATTTCCTTTACTTTCAACCAGAATTATTCCTTCTGGTTGATGTTGTCATCTCTGAAGTTCAACTTATCGTTGTCATAGCTTTGGTGTAGCTTGTCTAGGTATGGTTATTGATCCTTATACTCTTCCTTCTTGTTATCTTCTTTTCTTAAAATCAATTATTAGATTCTCTCTTTTTATTTAATTTATTCTGAATTTTAATTATAATTTACTTTACATTCTGCTATTTATCTAATGTATTTTTAATTCATATTTTTGGATGTTCAGATTTCTTAGTCTAGTCATTGTTCTAGTCTTTTACCTTGATCTGTTATCTTTTTACATTTCATACTATAAAGAGTTTTATAATTACCTAGAAGTAGCTACTGTTTTTAAATCATCTTATTCATTCTTCTTGCCAGACCATGTTTGTATATTTTCTTATTTTGTTTTAAAGTTCAAATTTATTAATGTGGTCTCTAAGAATTTTTTAGAATCTAGTTGAATTTTCAGATTCATTCATTAAATTACAGTTTTTCATGTGAGTTGATTTCACAAAATTTTGTATTTGTTACATTAGTTGCTCATCTCATAACTTACAACAGTCCTTCCATAATGTATTGCCATTTTTGTGTCCATCGCATTTTTATTGAGAATAGTTTTTTTTTTCTATTTTTTAGTTCCTAATACTTTTTTTAAATTTGGTTTCTTTTTTCTTTAATTTTTATTTATTTCTCTATATTTTTAATACTTTCTAAATACTTTTTAGACCTTGTTGTTCTACTATTTTTCTAGTCCCACTTTCATTAAGTTGTGTGATGTATCGAAGTATTCTACTTGAGATATCTTTAAAGATTTTATATGCTATTTTTAAAGCTAAGTCTCAGTTATATTTTTTTCCTCAAGATTAAAGTAGCCTTTTGCTACCTATGGTGTGTATTTGTATAATATGAGGGATATAATTTAGACAACCATATAAGTATCTCAAGTCGTTGCTATTATTGATATAGGAAGGTTTTGGTAAAATTAATTTTAATTTTTTAATCTCATCCCTATCCAATTTTATGTTTATCTCCAGGTATTTAACCTATTCTACTCTTTCAATCCCATTAATGGGATTATGACCCCTTGAGAGAACTTCTAGAATTTACTTTCTTATATTTTTTAAATGCTTTAAAAATAATTAAAACATCGAAGTAACATGTTTTATCTCATTAAATAGGTCTTTATAATGAAACAGTAGCAACCTATCACTTCTACATCATAAAAATCATTAGATTTTGAATAAATATTGCTAATTTTGTTTTAAAGTTTTATTTTTATTTTATTATTAATTTAACTTATTTATCTAATGAAGTCATAGATGTTGCTATCATTGGGAAAACTCAAGTAATTATAACAACATTAAAAAAAACTTCATAGAGATGCTGCAGCAGCTATGAATTAATTAAATAAATAAGTGAAATTAAAAATAAAATAAATATAAAACTTTAAAACAAAATTAGCAATATTTATTCAAAATCTAATGTATTATATGATGTTTATGGGATAGGTTACTTTGATTTAGGTTGCTACTGTTTCATTATTAAAGACCTATTTAATGAGATAAAACATGTTACTTTGATATTATAACGATTTCAGAGCATTTAAGAAATACATAAAAATAAATTTTAGCAGTTCCCTCAAGGGGTCATTACCCCATTTCATTAATCATATTGACAACTTTGAATTCTTTCGAATCACTCATAAACACAGTTATTTTCTAGTTTAGTTTCAAGTTTAGTGTTATTTCTAAATCCTTGAAATATTCTAACATTTTAATCGTTTTCTGTTTTCTTTTTACATTGATGAGGATATCGATTGCAAACGCTAGCAATTTCCCTTGTTGTATCAATTATTTTAACTCTATTTGAGAGTTAATGATTTTATGCAGATAGATGTTAAAGAGCATTGAAGATTATCTACTTCCTTATGTAACTCTTTTTTCTGCTTTTATTTCTTTTTTTCACAAATTATCTTGTTGTCCCAGTATAGTTCTTCAATCAATCTGACAAATTATTTATCTTGTTCATTTTTTACACTTTGTTATAGGATTTATTGTTATTCGTCGAATGACGTTAAAATAGAGAAGTGACCTCGACCACTCCTCAACTCACCAATTACGTGGTTATGTCTTTCTAGTCAGAGTTATACGCTTTTTATTGGTCTATGAATTGATAGCTTCTCTGCTCTTACTCCTTCGCCTTAATTCTTTGATATGATCTAAAAGTCTAATAAGATTTAGGCAAGTCTTTTTTGTTTTTTTCAATCAATTTTGGTAATTTCCAGTTTCTTACAACTCCTTTTTCTATTCCTGTTGTTTGTTCCCTATTAATTTTTCGATTATTTTTCTCAAATGTGAATTTATCATTAAAGGTATAGTCTTATTGATTTCGGGTTATTATCCTTCTTAGTTCTTGCCCAAAATGACTTGTCTTTTCTCCTTCAGATATTTGGGGAATCTTACACAATTAATTCATTCCGCTATATTCATGCTAAATACCTATTTGAGCAAATCCAACTTCGCTAGCATATTACATCAAATCCGTCTTATCCTTTTGCCTTTTTGAAATTGCATTCCTTTATACTATGTACAACGTTTGGATCATTGCAATTTTTTTATTATTTAGTTCATTAATCATTGCTGTGTCCCCTTGTTTCACTTATTTTTGTCTCTCGCCCTGACTCCCGTTATCTTTAAGAAGTTGATTGTAATGTTCTATTATGATTTAAATGGTCAGCTCTCTTTGAAGTACTCTTTCATCTCTTACTGTTAGGCTTTTTATTGGTTGTGCCTATTTTTTGTATTTTTTTAATCTCGTTACTAATTAGAAGAACCCTTTAAATTATTTTCTTCTCAAGTAATGTACTATATCTCTAATTGTTTCCTTCCATTGCTCCTTAGTGTCCATGTATATGCTGTCGTTGCTAGATATGTTATTTTTAACATCCCATTATGGATGTTGTTGGTACCAACTCTTAGTTTTGGCTTGTTTTATTAATTGGTTGTTCCAAATCTTCTGCTTTTATCTCTTTATTTTCCTCTATGAATGTTTTCCAAAATTGCTTTATAACATCTGATATCCTTATCGTCTTCTCTCTATACGTCATCTTCAAGTCGTTTTAATGAAATTTAATCTTTAGATTTTACTTCTAGCAATTTAAGGTTGTTAATTGGTTTAGGTCCCCTTGAATTTATTCTTTGTTCGAGAAAATCCAATCATATTAATTTCCTCTTGTGTGAGTCTCCAGTTTTTTTAATGTGGAAGTTAAAAACTCCCAAAAATTAGTCTTTGTTTGTCACACTTTTGTTTCATTGATATGATTATGTATATTGCTTTGTTTTGAAATTCTTTTACATCCTCATTTAATATAAAGGTATGTATAAGGTGATTATATTAAGTGGGTCACCTTCCATATTAAGAATATTCCATGTCAAGTATTGCTATAATCTTTTATTGTCTTAATTTAGAACTTCCCATTATTGAGAGTTAAAATTCCTCGATTTTAGCTAATTGGGTTTGTGCTATATTTTGATATTATTACGAAATATTTTTGCAATCTCGTTTCTACGAGGCCTATGAAGTCTGGCTTTTATTCTTCTATCTCTCATCATTTGGTCTTAATTAATTTTGAAGTTCCATCCTTTCACGTTTTGTAAACATATTTTTAGTTCTGGGAATTGCGCTACTATTTTTCTCTTGTTGTTTATTACTTCTAATCTCCTTTCACTGAGCTGATTCTCTTCAAATCTTTCATTTCTTCTAATCCATCCTTCAGCTTCTCTCTGTGGTAAAAAGAAATGAATATGTCGATTATTTTCTATTGGAATTGAACATTTTTTCAAAGAATTCTTTTAATTATTATTAGTAAGAACTTTAGCTTTGATTATCTTAAATCCGTTTTGAATATTCAAAATAATCTTAGATTATTCTTTACTCCAATTGTTTAGGTGATTTCTACACTTTTCGTATATACGTGAATTCCTTTACTTTCCGATATTTTTTGCTTTTTCTTCCCTCTTGTTACAGCTGAGTTCTTCCTTTCATTTTATTTAATAAATTCTAAATAATATTTATATTATATATTAAATAAGTAACTTAAAATAAAATCTGCCAAGAATAACAAGAACAAACCGAAAATTTTTGAAAAATAATTAAGAAACAAAATTAATTAAAAATTGGCAAATTATAGGCGGTAAAAATTAAGCTAGACAAGTGGCCAACCAATCATAATTTATAATAGGAAATTGATAAATAAAAATTAATAATTAAAAATCAAAAATCAAAATACTATTTGTACTATTACTTCTAAAAAGTGAAGCTGTAGCAAAAACAAAGTAAGTTAAAGCAGTTGAGGGCGAGGGAAGTGGCCCCAGGAACAAGCCAGCACTACTATTGCTGCAAAAACAGAAGCTGTCGCCAAAGAGCTTAGTTCTCTAACTACTAGGTGGATTGCTGATGATGACAACTCCAATGATCTCGATGTCTACGAATTCAAGAAAACTACACAAAACTCCAACATTGAAAAGTGCATCGACAAAATTTGGAAAACATACGACTAGGACAAACAACAAAAATTAATTAATCAGACTACCGATCACACTGGAAGCATGGGATGTGCCGCCATGGAGAATACCTTAGCTGCAGGCAGGGACCTAACTTGCAGTCTTCAGTGTACCAGCAGAAGTCTTTGAGAAACCTGATGTTTATACCTAACTAACTAATTTAAGGTATAGCATATTTAATAGTAAAAATAAAATAATAATATTATTATTTATTTTTTCCTGAATTTTTATTTCAATTGCCTTTAGTGATTATCTATCAATCTATCTAACTAAAAGTCAAAATGTAGAACTTGTTAGACGAAAACGAACCAAGATTACATTCACAAAAATTTTGTAAAACCCCATGAGTCAAAATTAAAGGAAAATTTAATTCAACAAAATGAATATTTAAGACGCTTAATTAATAATAAAGACTTAAGGTCTTAGAGTCTTATTTCTACCTTAATATAAATTGATGCTTTCACTTAAATCCCTCACTATTGTTAATTGTTTTGATATTTTCTTTCCATTTATGATATAGTTACCATATAGTGCTTTAGTGCGAGATTGATTTCGAGAAAATTATTACCATTAATTTAAATGCCCTCTGATTATTAATGTTATAGCCATTAAGTTGTCTTAATGATGCTTATATATACCAAGAGAGCAATTATTACATTCTTTGATTATTTTTGGAAAATTATTTCATAGAAGGAGAAAGCCAAACCTTTTCAAGTCTGATGCTATCTCTTGATGTTAATTTAATGATCTTTAAAAATTCACAGCCATTTTGGGTCCCTATCATTTTAAGTTTTTTTCTTGCCTCTAAATCTAAAGAACCCATGCATCACTATACTTTTTAAGAAGTCGTTAAACTTTATAAGTCTGCTTGTGATATTTAAATTTCATACCAAGGATACTTGTAATCTTAACGCGAATAGCTCGTAATTTAAAAGTATTTTCAAAATACTAAACCTGAAGGAAAGAATTATAAGAAGGGCGATATTTGAATTAAGAATTGGAAAAAGCAATTAAGAATTAATAATAAAGCGCTTTTTTTAATTAAGTCTATTAATTTTAAATATTTAAGACACTTTAATCAGCCTCCTAAATTATGAACATGTTGCAACTTTCCAATATTGAAACATCTGATAACTCTCAGATGCAAATCTTTTGCTCAAAGGCAATCAAGAATGCTTAGAGTCTTAAGCTAGATGAGCAAGATTTCCTTCAAAAAGTTGAAATAGAAGCTTGCTTTCATCTGAGTCAAACGTGCAGCAAAGCAATGAAGCCTACTAGACTAAATCTTAAAGAGGGAGAAAATCAAAATTCGAAGGAGCTGAATTTCCTGACTTAATTGACAAAGCGAAGCTCATTCTGCCTATTCACAATTACGACATAGGTAAAATGCTTGAACTGGATGAATTCAAGCTTTTGGTTGGATCGAGAGATTTGGCAAAGTTTATAAGCAAGTTTATTTTAAACAAAACCGCTTAAAGTACTGCTAAATCAGTAAAGGATGCATAAA
>ARYC01019195.1:0-48636 GCA_000711775.1 Oxytricha trifallax | reverse complement strand
CATCAAACTAAATGAGACTTACCTTTGGCAGCAATAAAAAGTGTGATAGCTGCGAGATGAACTCTCATAAAGAACTACCAGAGATATCACTTGAGGTCTCTGTTATTAAAATAGAAATTTATAAAAGAAAATAAATGGCAAACAAGTGTGTGGGAGACAGAGAGGAGGAGAAAGGTATTAATGAAATTCCTATACAAACTGAAGAAATAGAAGTATACTTTTGTGAGCTGTGTGAGAGAGATTTTGCTCATAAATCTAGCTGGTACAGGTATATGAAGGTTCATAAGGAAGCTAAGCCTACTGTATACTTAAAGCATGACAAAGTTATGGAAAGTATGATTGCTTTGAGTGCCATAAGCAGTACTCTCACACAAGAGACTTAAAGAAGCATCTTTTAAAAGCCCACAAGAAGGAAATAGAAGTTGAAGATTAAGACACTCAACTAAAGTTGCTCAACAAAAGAAAAGAAAGGGAGCCTCTTTAAGTTGCTGAGCTTTAACAGGCAAGCGAATCAGAGTATGTGAGGATTGCACGCAACCTCTTAGCATCAGAGGTCACTAAAATCATGATTAAAATATAATACAAGAAAATTCCAGTACTTGCATAGAATGATTTAGATACTTCTCTCTAAAGCTACCTAATTCTAGAGGACTCCTATGACAAGAAAGTTATTAAGGATCATCAGTATGCTTACAAGGTATATCCTTTCAACTATCTCCTTAGTGATGATAAATATTAAATGGAGTTTACTAATGAATATTAAGTACTCACTCAGGCTAGGTTTAAAGAGTGCAAATACTTAATAAAGCTAGATGCTGTTCTCCTAGCCAAAGATCATGGAGCTTTCAGACTACCACTCTTTGAAATGACACTCAGAGATTTCATAACTGATCAAAGAAATCATAGATAGCTTGCTTTAATATCAACCTAAGCTATACAAGGTATCAAAGAGCTTCATAAGTTAGGCTTTTTTCACAGAGATCTCAAGCCTGAGAATATAATGTTGAACTTTTCACCAGTAACTTTAACAATTATTGATTTCAACAGAGCCTTAAGAGTGGAAGTATCAAGGCTTGGAAGTGTAATGGGAACTCCAGGTTATTATCCAGAAAGAGAAGACTGGAGATGGAGACTTTTAGTGGGATGTGTGGGCTTTAGCAGCAATAATAATAGAGTGCGATATGCCTCGCAATGAATACTACTCTACAAGATGCGAGAAGGATGCTAAACAAAGAATTAGGCAATTTATTGACAAAACAAGAGTATCTCAATCAATGAAACAAATGGAGAGTCAATATTAATTAAACCAAACTCAAGATCAGACATATCAATAGAGCAGATAGAGTTGTGGTTAAGTAAGATAAACTTCAGACCTCTCCCACATGATCCAAAAGTGCATTTTGAGTGATTAAATTAAATACATTTACTATAAATTTCACATTAAAACCTATTAATAACCCCAACCCAACAAATTCCCTACAAATCAAAGCACTTATAAACCTCATTAAGGGGTTTTGGGGTTTTGATTCTCATATATAGTTATAAATATAAAGCTACAACAAATTTTTAACATCGGAAAATTATTTATGTTTTGAATATTTTCATAGAATGAGCATTTACAGTGATGATTTATCTTTAATTCATTAAACTGATCATAGCTCTTGAATGAGCAAATTTTTATAGTTTTAATTTAATTAAATAAAATTCACAATTTTATGATTATAAAATACCAAATTAGTTGAAGTATAGCTGCGAGAAAGAGGTAGATGAGAGAGATGTGAATTGCTGCAACTTCATATTATTTTATTTATTAATTTATTTTAAATATAGCTTTATCAATGTCTTATCTATAATTTCTATTAATTTTATGAGTAAAACTATCTTCATTAGTCAATTAACCAACACTAAATCATTTCAATAATCAGATTTTATATAATTTCTATGAATATTATTTACAAATCGCTTATATTATAGCATAAGAATTTTTCTAAATTTTATAAGAAAAGCCATTTATCAAGAGACAGTGGTATATATTGCCAATTGATTGAAGTAAAAAAGATAAAGAAATACATATCTGAAATAAAAGTTGTAATATATACAGGATTGACTTTATATGACGTTTTATTGAAGTAGATAAACAAATATTTATGAAAATTAATCATTCAACATTTCAAATTTAAATTAGAAATTATCTTCAGATATTATAGCAATGAACATAAATTGGAAAATATGAGAATTAATTTTAAATTTCTTATATTATTTTTAATTATGCTACTTCCTATTCTACAAAAATTATTTACACTAAAATGCATTAAATAAATTTAATTTACATTTAAAATAGATTTACTTTTATTCTATTTTTTGTACAATATATGATTCGTTTATATTCTATAAAAAAGTGTCTGAAATTATTAAAAATTGATTATTATAGAGTTGCTTGATAATTTCTTGATAATCATAAAACTTTCAACTAAAACTATATTAAAATGGAAGGAACTATCCACAACAATTTATAGAATCACATTGGATTTTCTCATAATTAAAAGTCAAATCTCTTGTCTACGGGCAAGGGGGAGGACTTGCTAACTCAGGCAGTCATTGATTTATATGTCAATTTGAAGTAGAGGCTCAAGTAATTCTCATCTGGCAAAATTTCGATTTAAGATTAGCATAAAATTAAATATAATATATATGTATAGGAAAGTGTAATTGTCTTTTTTTTAAAATTCTAGAAATTTTGAAGAGATATATAAATTTAGAAAAATTTAAGATGACAGTACAGGAAGTGGGAACACTTAAAAAAATAAGCAACAGCTGAGGAAGTGCCCGTTATAAGCGAAGAAGAGAAAAAAAGATTGGCTTAATTAGGCAATCTAGTTGTCATAGATTACATAAGATCTTCAATGGATATTCTCTTAAACCTCAAAATCGAAAGTGCAATCATAATTTACTTTGAATTTTATAATATAAGAGTATAAGGGTTTTGGGAGATTTAATGAATGCTAGATTTGAAGGAGTAGAATTAAAACAATAATTACGATAATTATATTAATAGTAGTCGGGGTGGACATGGAGCTCCTTCAAATCATTATCAAGATATGGGTTCGGATACACTTCGCTCTTAGAGTGAATAATCTGTTATGACTTAAAGAGAGGGACCTCCAAAAGTGTATGAGGAAATAATTAAAAATGCATACTTATAATACTTATTATTAAAGTTCCCCTAAACATATGGGTATTGTGAAAAAGATTTTTTAACTTTTATGATTATTAGTTTCAATAATTTTTATAAATAATCATTGGGTTAGAGGGAGATGTAAGAAAACACATTCGCATAGAGTAGCAGTTAAAGCTACATATCGAAAGTATTGAATTTAGGCTTGATGAATTAGAAAATGAAAATGAAAAATAGAAATAGGAGTTAGCTGAATCTGCTAAATCCTAGGAAAATCTTGAGGTTCAACACTCTATTACACTTAAATCTTTCAAAAATTATTCGATACTCATAATAAAGTTTGTTTAACGAAAAGGTAATTTATTAAATGTTTCAAATCTCTCGAAAAGGAAATATAATCATTGAAGTAAGAACTAAAAGACTTAGAAAGTAAACACAGCTTAGAAAGTAGATCAATGCTTGAAAGATTTGAAATTGAGAAAGATTAACTGTCCTCAGAAATCCAAACGTTGTAGACTGAGTTACAAAAATAACTCGAGAACAATAATAATAAATCAAATACCAAAAATCCTTAAACAACTCATGTTCATAATTAACACCCAAATCGCCAATCTAGCATTTCCAATAAAACTACTGAGTTTTGCTCTTAGTGTAGGTCACTCATATCTCCTTCCAGAACTCAACCTTTTTCATAATATCTTAACGACTAAATAGAAAGCAATAGTGGAAGTAAGAATAAAAATGATTTGAGTTTGGATACCCTTGATAAAAGATTCGGTAGTATAAATGCTTCATAGGGTGCCTAGACAAGTAATTCCTAGATCACAAATAAGAAAATCTTTTTCAAGAGAGGCTAGCCAGGCACTACTCCCGCTTAAAGCTCATGCAACTGTCCTTGCTAAGTTTGTGTAATAGCTCATTAACCTCAAAATGAGTTGAATCCATTAAATGCTATTAATAATGGCTCCAATAGTACTAAACTGTAAAAGCAACATTAGCAATTGCTTTCACAGTTATTATTATAGTAAATCTAAAATTACTAACGTGTTTTGTAGATTGTATTTAATACTAACAATTTATATAAATTTATTGCTTTCACAGTAATAATTCTTGGAGAAATCTTTTCAAATCCAATCATCTAATAACCCAATACTTACCCAAGACTAGAACGACCTGCTCAAGATGTAAAAAGAGATGAATAAATTTATGATAGTTGAAAAACGCCAGTCAACTTCCAAGTAAAGAAACAAAGTTAACAGTAACGGGTAGGGAGGCGCTACTGCAAATATAAACATGAATAGTTCTTTAGTGAATATGAATGCATTATAAAATATAAACTAAGGAACTCCTGATAAAAATAACAATAACCTCAAAGGTATGGTCAACGCTTTAAATTTGAGCATGAGTTCAGCTTAAACTCACGGAAGAAAGCAAGTTAACAATAAAATGGTAAGATTCAAATTCTATCTTATTTAACTTTGACTTATAGACTTAGGGTAGTAACAAAAAAGGCGCTTAATAGCAAATGCTTTCAAATTCATATTGGACACAGAATGATGATAACCCATATTTAGGCAGCTAAAATTTGCATTCTCAGCTGATTGGGAAGATTTTGAGTGTTGAATCTAACCAAAGTAAAAATCAAGTGTTGTTTGATCATTCCAGCAACTCCTCTCTAAAGTAAGTGACTACACTTTAGAATTTGTAGAATTGAAGATTATTTTTTTAAAAAATCCTCTTCTATAAAATTATCTAATTTTCAAAATTTATAGCCAAAACAACGACAATTCCATGGTTATAATACATAACAAAAAAGCTGCTATACAAAGATCTCAAATACAGATGCCTCACTCTAACCATTTATAATATCAAACTTAGTAAAATCTTGCAAATATGATGAATTCAGTTTCTGGTAACTAAGCAATTGGAGGTGGGTTAAGCGACAATGACTTGAGTTTCATGTCTGGCTTGAGACAAGGCATGAGCAATGATGGAATGAACTAGAATCTTATAATGTAGTATGCAAACAAGAATCTGGCTGATATATAAAATGGAAACATCAAAGATGAAGATTAGTCTGCTGATTCAATTCTCAATTCACATAGAAGAAGTAGATCACAAACAGTAGTAAATATTAATTTTTCTTTAGTATCTACTATGCATATAATTCAGATGATTGAATTAAAACTACAACTACAAAAAAATATTTAATCAGTAGGTGGGCAATCAAAAGCAAAGTCTGATCGCAAGGGGGGTCGCATGCTAATGATGAAAAATAGATTGATAAAAAATCAGAATCCAAACGACATTCTTAGATCAGGCACTTATTAATCAACTAAAAACGGTTCTATAAATAGAGAAACTACTCCTCTCAAAAATATCAACTCAAAAAATCTGGCAGCAACTCATCAATTACAGAATTAAAATCAAATTTATCTTAATTTTTAATACAATATAAACCTGAGATTTTGTAGATGTATTGATATTAATTTTATTAATAGATGGGTTAAACAATTTTGAACAGCGAAGACAGAAAGAAACTTTTTAATACTTTTATGAAGGAAATGAATCAATCAATTTCTCAAAATACAAATCTAGGATCAGCAAACAAGAAAAAGAAATCTGGAAATAACCTTAATGATTTGTAAATATAGTAAAAATTAATCATATTTTTTTAAAATATTGCTGATTCTTTCTAGCAAATGAGAGGAATCTCCAATTCATCCAGTAGACCAAGATCATAACTTGCAGTTCAACAAAATCTCAGTCAAAATAATACAATGAACAATTACTCCTCAATCCATTATATATATATTATCATTATTTATCTATTAACCAAACCTAAATTATCCATTTTACATATACTTCCTAAATATTAATTTTTATTTTTAGAGAATAGTGAACACAAACAACACAAATCAGTAATAACAACAGCAGTAATAGCAAGCAAATTTGAAATACAAATTCGTTTCAAGCAGCGGTGGACAATCCTCCCAGGGAGTGAACTAATCCCGCAATCACGCTTAAATTAACAAAATAAAAGACTTTTTCCAGCATAATACCTACAATCCACAACTGGCTGCCATGAATAGCATGATGCAGTAGTAGTAACAGCAGCAACATAATCATTAGATAAATTAATAGCAGTAAATGTTCTCCACTAGCATGAATAATGCAGGTGTCTCCAACTTGGGTATGATAAAAATCAGTATATTTTAATTGAATTTTGAAGTTTCTTCTTGTGTATGACATTATCTTCAAATGGGGGAAGCAACAATAACCAGCAGCAAAGACAATCAATTAAAAAGCAATAAATATAAATGTATCAATATTACCCTATAATAATTTAAATTAATCACTTTTGATTACTATTCTTGAATATATAATCTAACTACTTTTAATATTACTACATAATAACAGCAATAAATGCTTGATAACAGCAGTACTAACAATATAGGTAACAACAATAGTAGCAGCTATCATATATAATAGCAATTTTCACCCAGTAGAAAGAAGTTATGATGAATAAACTATTATGTAAATTTTACAATTTTACTTATATTATCACAAACTATATATAATTAATTTACATATCATAAAAGACAAGGATTTTTCAATAATTTAGCATTAAAAAAGGGCTATAATTTAAATTTTAAAATTTATTAAATATATTTTTTGCGATTTAAGGACATAATTTATACAGAATATTATGACGCAGAAAATAAATTTATGACGATAAATATATATCCTAATGTATTCACAAAGAATCATATATCTAAGTACATATAATTAATTAAAATATTAAAGATCTTTTTGATTTATCAACTCACCTATAAATTTAATTATATTGGAAAAGAAAATTATCATTAAATTAAGGTTTTTGGGGGGAATTAATAGAAATATTCATTTGTAAATTATTAAACCTAACTACCACTTTTTAGAAAATGATTACAGGTTACGAAGTATTAGCCAAAGCTTTGGCTTTGCAAGATTTGAAATACGCATTCGGTATTGTCGGTATTCAAAACTCAGATTATTACTATCACTTAATTTTTCATTTTATTATGTAATAATTATAGAAAAATATCCTCTTCAAAAGGCATGTTTACAAATTATATAGAAAATATCTATCTGATAAATCGAAAATTGAAATTATATAATCATCACATTTTCTATTTATAGTTATTTTTATATATTGATTATTTCTTTGAAAATTCAAAAGTTCTTTGCTCTTAATGAGAAGTGATTTGTTTTATATCTTAATCATATATAAAAAAAGAGTTTTAATTCCAGTTTATGAGATCGGCATGGCTCTTCAAGCTAATGACGTATACTATATTGGATTTAGAAATGAACAAGCAGCTGCCTACGCAGGTAGTGCCATTGGATACATCAATTTAATTTCTTGATAAGCACATTAAGTTTAACATTTATTTTAAGTAATTTTCAATAAAATGATTCCATTTTAAGAGACTATTACTTAAAATCACTTAAAAACCAGGCATTGTCTTGGCTGTGAGTGGCCCAGGTATGACTAACTGCATCAGTGCTATGGCGAACGCAATGGTTAACAAATGGCCAATGATTGTGATAGCAGGTGCTTCAGATGCAAGCATGGACGGCAAAGGTGCTTTCCAAGAGTTTGATTAACTCGCCCTCGCAAAGCCATGCAGTAAATACGCTGCAAGACCTGCTAATATTAAACACATTCCTCTCATCGTGCAGAAAGCAGTCAGAATAATGAAAAATAATGCTAAAAAATATGATTGTAAAAATTAATAATCAAATTCATCAAATAAATCAAGTTCTATTTTACAAGACTTGTTAACTAAAAACTATTTTAAATGAAAATTTGTTTCGGTTTTCTTATTGGAAATTTCTAAAGAGGAGTTTCATATTCTTTTTTTAAATCTTTAAAGTTTTTTTAAATCCCTTTCTCTTTGGTGTCTTAAGAAGCACCATTCTTATGAAATCTGAGGTTTTTTAGCTAGGGTCACTAAAATATATGAATAAAATATTTACTATTTGTAACTTACATTTTATGTGAGAGCCATATACTCACCTTATCCTAATCTTTAAGTATACTTTTTAATATATTAAGTTTAAATTAAGTTAATTAACCCCCCCCATCACTTATTAATTATGAATGTCAATGTATGGTACACCAGGAGCAGTCTACATCGACATGCCAGCTGATTTGATCTATGCAAAGATTGAAGAGAAATACATCAATTATTTACCAGTTGTCAATATTCTCCCTCAACCCCAAGTTCAAGATTACTTAATCGGAGCCACTCTTGATCTCCTCAAATCCGCCAAACAACCACTTATTATTGTTGGTAAGGGTGTTGCCTATGGTTAAGCTGAGAATGAAATGAGAGAATTTTAATTAAAAATGCTTTATACTCTTTGATTATTTATGAACTGTAATAAACTGACAATCTTCATTTTATATAAATTTACGAATTCATCAACAAGACTAACATTCCATTTTTAGCTACTCCAATGGGCAAGGGTGTTGTTAAAGATACAGATATCCATTCAGTTGGTCCCGCAAGAACCTTCGTGCTACAAAATGCAGATGTTATTTTCTTGGTTGGAGCCAGATTGAACTGGATTTTACATTTTGGTGAAGCCCCAAGATTCAACAAGAATGTCAAGATTATTGCTTTGATTAGTAATAACGTCAAATTAACATAAATATAGATTAATTGATTAAATTCTTTTGCAATATTCAATTGGACAATGATCCTCATGAATTCAACACTAACGTAGAGAGCAGTGTGTGTCTTTTCGGTGATGCCAAGTTAACTTTAGGCCAACTTAATCATGCTGTCAAAGAAGAAATTCTTCCTGAATCAAGTGGCTGGTGGAAAACTTTGATTATCATCGTTTTATTTTTATCTAAAACTTTGAGAGAGAAGGTGGATAAGAACAGAGTAGTAGCTGATAAATTGAATGCAGATAGAAACATTCCCATGAACTACTATTCAGTTTTGAAAATGATTGAAGACACCATTCATTCTCAAAAAGACGACTATATTATTGTCAGTGAGGGTAGTAACACCATGGATATTGGAAGAACAATTCTTACTATTGTATAAACCATTTATATTGCAATTGTCATTAAATTGATTAAAAGGAATGTTTTTTTATTTTAGCCTATTCCAATAACGACCAAGCCAGACAGAGACTTGATGCAGGCACATTTGGAACAATGGGAGTTGGTTTTGGTTTCGCCATCGCAGCTCAAGCACTATACCCAAAGAAGAAGATTGTAATGGTGGTTGGTGATTCAGCATTTGGATTCAGTGGCATGGAAGTTGAGACTGCTGCAAGATACAACATCCCACTCAAAGTTATCATCGTCAACAATAACGGTATTCTTTATGGCAATGAAACTATTGATAAATCAGACCCTAAGAGCATCCCAGTTTACGCTCTGTCTATCAATGCTAACTACGAAATGATCTCTCAAGCCTTTGGAGGCAAAGGTGCTCAAGTTAAGGATCATGCAGACTTGCAAAAGAATCTTACTGAGATTTAAGCAAATTTATTACGATTTAATTCATCGAATTCTCTTGCCGTTTTTTTAGTAAAACTGTCATTATGAAATCACTTAATTTTTATATTTAAAAATATATTTTAATAGATGTTAAACGATGACAACTTGTGGGTTTTGAACGTAATGATTGATCCTAACGGAGGGAGAAGACCACAAGAATTCGCCTGGTTAACTAGAGATGAGCCCAAAGAAGAAAAGGCTAAGCTATGAGCAATTCAATTCAAGAAATATAATAACTTAAATAAGTCAAATTTATTTTAATTAAATAAAGTTAACTATTATTTAATTTTAGGGTAAATTATAATCGCATATATTTATTTTTAAATAATGATCATATTCATTTATGAAATATAATCGAATTTTATAATAGTTTATTTTTCTAAATAAAATTATTTTTAGTGCTTAAGTTGACTGGTGAATTTATGTCTTTTATTTAAGACTAATCAACTAAGTCAAATTAATGTGAAATTATAATATATAGAAAGTTTCACTAAAAACCTTATATAATTCAATTGAATTGGTTTGAATCTATTAATTAAAAAAAAGAAATAGATAAATATTCTTGAAAATTCAATAATCTAGATAAGGTAGAATTTGCGAAAACATAGTGAAATTTTACAATTAATTACAGATTTTAATATATTTAAGACTAGGAGCCATCTCTAGTTTGAGCTTATATTCTTCTTCATCATCATATTCTTCTTCTTCAGCAACTTTTCTTGTTTTCTTCTAATTCTTGCAAGATATTCCCCTCTGGTTCCTGATGTTAGTTGCCTCCAAGTTCCTCTGTACTTTTAGTGATTTCTCTTAAAACTTGACCACTTCTCGATTTGAGAACCATATCTTCAATTTCCTTGGAGAGCGAGACTCCATTTTGTTTAGTGGAATTTTAATAAATTTGGAGATATTTAAATTTAAAATATGCATATTAAAACTTTTTAAGTTTTAATGTACTTTGATTAATGTTTGTTCTAATAGTTTTAATCTAAAGAGAATTTTTAATAGAGATGTCTTAATTAATTTTAAGATGGAATTTAATAATTAAGACTTTGCATATTTTAAATTTAAATATCTCCAAATTTATTAAAATTCCACTAAACATAATGGAGTCTCGTTCTCTCTAAGGAAATTGAAGATATGGTTCTCAAATCGAGAAGTGGCCAAGTTTTAAGAGAAATCACTAAAAGTACAGAGGAACTTGGAGGCAACTACATCAGGAACCAGAGGGGAATATCTTGCAAGAATTAGAAGAAAACAAGAAAAGTTGCTGAAGAAGAAGAATATGATGATGAAGAAGAATATAAGCTCAAACTAGAGATGGCTCCTAGTCTTAAATATATTAAAATCTGTAATTAATTGTAAAATTTCACTATGTTTTCGCAAATTCTACCTTATTAATAATTAAAAAATAATGAAAAACATTTTAGTAATGGATTTTAATTAGACTTATCAGGAAATGAATAGAAAAGAACAGTCACTCTACATCTATTCAATAATAAAGTATAAAATTAAATTTTAAACAAAATTTAAAAGTTATTTAAATTTCTAGATTACTATTTCTCATTCATATCTACATGTTTCTATTTTATGGTGGTGCTGATACTTTGCAGTCTAATTACTCTCAGGAAATATATAGCTATTGATTAATTTACACTTGCTATCACTATGGCTATACTCATTCAATATCTATGTAAGCTGAACTATTTTTATAGTTTTACTTCACTTGAGTAAAACTTAAGTGCAACTTCTCAAGAATTTATCATAGGAGTTAATTCATTTAATACAAACTTATTCATTTTTTAATAATAATTATAGGTATTTTCAGTTAGCAATTGACTTCATTTCTGAACTTAGAAAGTCTCTCATCAAAAGGCGCATTATTAAGCATAGTCTATTCATCGCAATTTCTCACATATTCATGTTTCGTATTCAAATTAAGCGCATCCATTCCCCCAAAAGAAGCTGTTCTTATCGCATAAAACATTAAAAATTTGAATGAAAGAGAGGAAAAGAGAAATAGTGTGCTCATGTAGCATTAAGATAAAGTGAGAAAGAATATGTTTCAATATATTATCGGGTATGTTTTGATTACTATGGGTTATGTGATCATGTATTGCTTGTAACAGAAACCTAATTCTTTCATTCTTACGTAAGTAGAATCTCTTTTAAATTATTAGGAAATCTCTTATCTTAATTTACTGTAACTACCTGTATGCAATTAATCTTATAACCTTCATTAACTTTTTATAGTGGAATAGGTCAGATTAAGCTGTTATTCGATTTTACAACTCTGTATTATTTTGTGAAATTATTCGCAGAATTCAGAGCTTAATAAAAAGACAAGCAAGTTTCTTAATGGCTTTAGAGTTCTAGAATGCGTTTAGCTATAATGTTTGTGTATTTTTACATATGCCAGGCTTGGTTGAGATCATTTTTACAAGATATAATGGGGCCTTTGTATTTCTCAATGATTTTCAATATTATAGGATTAAAAACGATATATAAAATTAGTTAAAGAAGGCATTGATTTTTCTTTGAAATTGCCATATAATTTATAATTCGAGAATAATACAGTGAAATATGGGAGTTTGCCACCGACAGTATTTATAATATGCTATGACTGCTTCAATTAACTGCTAGAATTCGTCAAATCTCTGATAATATTGATAGGATTTTATTATTTTGGAAAGAGTAGAAAAATCGTTATAAACCCAAAATCAAAAGATTTAAGTAATGAATACAACGACACTTAAAATGAATATGATAATTTGTACAGACAAGATTCAAATTAATCATAGGATGGTTAAAATCCTAAAATTGGCTTTAATTTGATGAAAACTGATTCTACATCCACTTTGAGCAGAAATAACTCATTATTCGTTAGTAATAACAACGATACAATTTGAAATCATGATTAGTATAAATTACATTAATGATTTTCATAATTAGATGCTCATAAATTTTAATTATTATATAAACGATGCAAGTAGTAACTTCCAACATAAATCGGCAGTTTAAGATGAATTTCTACACCCAAATTTATTGCTGTAAAACAACTTAAACTATAGATAATTACTAGAATTTCACAATTAATCAATAAATAAGTCTCTAACTGCTGAGGATGCAAATGCTTTCTAAAATTTAGGAGAAACCAGTGTTTAAAATGATACCGAAGATAATAGCAATACATCTAGTACTATGTAGATATAAGTATAGTAAATATTTCAAAATCATCTATCTATATACCCTTCACAGTAAACTTATATAAAGATGTAGAATTGAATTTTATATATATATATATTATATTTAAATAAATCACAAAAATTTAATTAGGTTAATATTATAATAAATAAGTTTAATATGAGATGCTGTCGCCAGCGAAAAACTTTCAAAAACAAGCAAATTTCTTGCAAAGAAATAATTCTGGCTTAAATCGTCAGCTTTTGACTAAAGATTAGGACACTTGATTTATAGAATTATTTATATATACTTTCTATTAATTAAATTAATATTAAATAAAATTTATAACTCTAATCATATCACTAACAAATATATTTTCGTTTAATATATATTAAGGTTGTACTATTATTGAAAAAAAGAAGGAAAATAATCTGTGAAGTTTGTCACTTTTATCAATAATTCTTGATATTACTAAGAAAATTCTAAAAATAATCTTGCTTTTATTTTTGCAGTTTCTTCAGCATGCAACTGTTATCTTCATATTCTTATTTGGATTATTATGATTACTTGTCAGTGATTCTTAACTCATCTTCTTCTGATGAGGAAGAATCTGAGTCTTAATAAAAATAAAATAATTTTCATAAAAATGAGTGAATTATATATATATTATTTTATTATCTTAATGTACTTCACAGCTTGAAGTTTTGTACTCTAAATCATGAATGCTGTTTATACTAACAATTAATAAATCTTTGTTTTATTTATTAATTTTCTACTTGTTTTACTGAGTTGAGCTTTGCTATGTATCATTCATGAGATTATTACTACAATAAATAGATCAATTTATAATATTTAGATTTCATTAATTAATTTTAAATTAATTCTATTTTGATTAAATTTTATTATTGTAGAAATACATTTGAATATGGAAAATTAATTATAAATATATTTAAATTATTTAAAAATCGTGGCAGTTAAAGTTGTCCAATTTAAACGATCTTGGGCTAGTTTGATAGGGAATTGAAAATTAGCTGGACTTTATTATTGGCGGTACTATTTTATCGCATCCCTGGAGCGAGATAACTTGAATTTAATTAAACACCTCTAAATTCATTAAATTATACCCTCACATTAAACTCAAGTTATCTCGCTCCAGGGATGCGATAAAATAGTACCGCAAATGATAAAGTCCAGCTAATTTTCAATTCTCTATCAAACTAGCCCAAGATCGTTTAAATTGGCCAACATTAACTGCCACGATTTTTAAATAATTCAAATATATTTATAATTAATTTCCCAAATTCAAATGTATTTCTACAATAATAACATCTTTCTTGGAATCTTTCCATTATATATTTTCATTTTCCTCAATAATTAAGTTAATATCATGTATCATATCATTACTACTACTATAAGTATTGTCCATTAATTTTTAGTCAATCCCCCCATTTTTATCTCTCTATGATTTATTTTTATTTTTCTTCGTCATTTTCTTCTTCTTTGAGTTATCTCCTCTCTTTCCATACAGATAGAACAGGTACAAGATATTTAGACTGTTTATGAAGTCAGTGATGCCATAAAATATAATTTCAAAGTTTATTATTTTTATCACGATGGCCCACTGATCAGAATCATATCCCGAGTAATTGAATATTGGGACTAGTAGATCCCTGACGAATATGCGTATTGTGTAGAGAAATATTTGAATTATCGCTAGTGCTAATATCTATAAATGAAAATAAGACGTTAAATTTACTCTGGTTTATTCTTAATAGGAAGAAAAATAAATAACTTACTAATGTATGTAAACAAGACCAATTATCACCTCTGTCTTTAATACTTTGATATTTGAGCTTCGTGAAGTAACAAAATAAACATGAAAATAATAACATTATCCCCAAATCAAAAATCAATCGTACAATGCACAAAATCCTATAAGTTTAATATTACTCATTAAATATAAGAATCGACTATATTATTTTTGACTTACATAACTGTGTTGTTTAAGGCATTTTCTAAGCTATGATCAGGGTTTGTTTCTTCTTTAATTTAGTAGATTAAGTTTATCAATATTGCAATGATTAAAAGCAAATAGACAACCATGAAGAAATATAATTTAAATTAACTATTAATTAATATAAAGGAATGAATTTAGCATTTTATATAAATAGTATCTTAAATTTATTATAGAATCCGATTGTTGTGGATTTAATTTTTACTATGTAATCTCTGTGATTTGTACATTTATACAACCAATAAGTATGAAGCCTATCAAAGTATAAAAATGTTAAAATTCATGGTAAAATCATTTCTAGTACCTACATTTTGTATATAAAAATGACAATTATCATGAAAAAAAGAGCACCAAAACTTATTTCAATATAATACGGTAAGTATTTATGATCTATATATTGTTCATTCATTGATACTATGAACCAAGTCACAGCTTTTACTATATATTATTCATTAGAAATGAGATAATAAATCTTATAATATTCTTACCTAAAAAGCCAAGCATAAAGCAAAATACGTTCAAATAAGAGAATTTGTCTAATTTCACTTTCTCAATGCAAAGTATTATTAGTGTTTTAATAATATTAAATTAAATAATTTAAATTTATGATGTTACTATTTAACAATATTTTGAGCGTACATAGAGTGAAAATAATGAAAAAGGCCAAATGCATGCCTGCATATAATAAATATTTCCAGTGATCGTAATTAAATTAATCGTGGTTTTCTTGTTATGTAACTTAAATTACATTCATTATTTATTATAGAGTCAGCTAGTATGATGGTCCAAATATCAAATAAGTGCTATCGTTATTGGAATAATTGATAATTATTGGATTGGAAGTTAATTTATACTAATATGTCATGTTTTGCTCTTGATTTTAATTCATGATAATTCGATTTATATTTTATAATAAATGAATTATTTTAATTTAATTCTATAAATCCCATAAATACATTGAGAAAAAGCTAAAAATTAAATCATAAGTAAAGAAATTCATAATATAAATCTTTTAAAAAAATGAAACTTTAAACATATCCTTATATCAAAACTAATAATAGTACTGAATTATTTTTAAAATTAGTTTAAATATTATATTTAATATGTTATAATTGATATATCACTTAATGTTATTAATGTTTTTATTATTTATGTTTGGTTATTTGATAAATACAGGGGATCTTTATTGTTTCGGAGTAAATAAAATATATAAAAAGGTTATTCAATTTATTATAAGCATTAAATAAAATCTTAAAAGTGCTAAATTTCATATTTAATATTATCATTTTATTTTTTTAGAGTATGTTGCTATTACTATCCAGTAAAACTTTTTGAGGGTTTATTTTTTAGCCTTAAGGTTTAAATACTTCATGTTTAATTAATATAAAAATTATCAAAATGTTCTATTAGAAAATTTGCATTAATTTTATAAATAAATATTATAAACACCTATATCTTTTTTATAAAATTTAGGATCTTGTATCAGAACTCCAATCTTTTTCGAAAATTGAGAATAAAATAATGTTAAAACTTTTAATTATATAGATATAATTAAAAAGTTTAAGAATTTGAAAATATTTTATAAATTGAGTTACAGGGAGTCCTAAATTTATCATAATTTGAATAAATAAATTTTATATAAAATAATATAAAAATATTAATTTTAATCACTTATTGGGCAAATTATTTATAAATACTTTTTTTCCTTTTTGGATTGATAAATTTAAAAAACAAATAATTTATTGATAATTTTTCCACTCATAAGTTTTCTTCGTGTGACATTACATCTTGATCTTCACCAAAGCATAAGCCTTCCTCGCTGATTTTGTATTAATTGATAATGATAAAATTTTAATAAGTATAAAAAAAATTTTAAGGAGAAGCTTTGCATTTTTTTGCATTATTCTTAAATTTAACAATCAATTTAAACCAAAATATCTATTAATGAATTATTTTAAGTTTAGTTGAAATATTTATTTTTATAATTATTCCATTAATAAATTATGTGATAAAGAGAAGAATTTTATTATTGCTTTATATTATCAAATTGAAAAAATACTGTTACACCCTTTTTAATCTATATTTATATTAAAATACTTACTTTATTTATATTTCTATTATATTTGGTTTCCCATATCAGTTTTTTATTGGATAGGTAATTTTAAATAAAACGAGGCTATATTATTTTATAATTTCAAATAAAATCATGCTCACATTTTCGCTTATTTTTAATTGTAACAAGAATTATATATTCTTTTAAATACATAAATCAAGAGTGAAAGAAATCATTTATGTAATTATAGAAGCAATTTTTTAAGTGAATTTAGTATATGAAGCCATTCACCAAATTAACATAAAAAATTCTATAAAATATAATAAATATTTACATATTGATATTTTCTATTGAGATAAAAATCTATTTAATTTTTTGTCTCAATTTAAATATAAACTGTGTTGATTTTAATTCCTTTAAGATAAAAACACTGATTTTTAACTATTTAATACCTCATTTAACTTATATTAAGGTTTTAAATATTAATGTTGGTATAGATCGCTATAATTTCTATTTTGATTTTACTATTAAATGATCTAACTTTTATCTTCTTCAAGCATTATCTAGGAATTTTTATATTTATTGTTACTTTTATTTTTATTTGAAAAATTTGAGAAGAATCTGGTTAAATGTCTTGTCGCTCTATTCGATTTCACTTTTGACATGTTGTTGCTATTATGAATAATAATAATAATATAAAATAGAATTAATTAAAAAATTTAATGTATAATTAATACATTAATTTTAATGCTATTATAAGAATTTAATTTTTCAATTAATAATTATATTCTAAAATCATAATACTATTAGACTATTACTAACTTGAATTTTACTAATCATTGAATTATTAATTTTGTCCTTGTTTATTTTTGGAATTTGCTCTATTCTATAATTGAGACTGTAATAAGGTTTGTTGATTGTGCATAAGTTGAGATTTTGAAAAGGAATTTGACAGTCTGAATTATTAAGTTTGCTTGTTTTATTCACTATTTGACATCGTTGCTTGATACAATTTAGAATTTTCAATGGAAATTTAAAACAATTAACATATTCTACTTCGATTTATCATATTTGTTTTTAATTTTTAAAAATCAAAAACATGCCCTTTATTTTTTCTAATAAAAGTACTAAATTTTAGTAAATTAATATTATAGACCTTTAATTTTCATGAGCCCTTGAGTTATTAATATTATCAATCACTACTTATGATGAATTAGATTGTGTATATCCAGCATTGGTCAAATTGCTATCAGATTCATCAACCAAATTTATCTTATGAAAAGTAAATTCTCTTTCCTTTAATTTTCTTTTTGCTTGGTTCCCAAAATGGTAGAATAAATAGAGGATTACAATTGCCACAAGGAAATCAAAAATGTCAAATAAAATTCCTTGAGCTCTTAACAGATTTAAGAAAAAATATATTAATAATATTAAATGCTTGAAATTTAAATAAACTCATTTATGTTGCTTAGAAACTTAGATTTAGAAATTAACTTAAAATTTTACAAATTTTGAAAAGCATTACTATGCTTGAAATACATGTAAAGTTTTTCAGTTTGACTGAGTGGCATAAGTATATCTCTAATGACTAATCGTAAAATGTACAAATTCACAAATATAAACACTACTATCGAAGTCTACATAGTAAAATGTTAATATACTCTTACTATCTTTGAGAAATAAATGCCATAATATAACATATCACTTATATGATTCTACTTACAAATAGCTGGTTTATTCTAAATCTCACTTTCAATTTTCTCTATCTTTTTATAAGTCCTATTCACCTTACTTTTAAATAAAAATTAATGAACAGAACTATCATGGTTGTGTCTGCTGTTAACTTCATTATCGTTAAAATTCTAAAAATATCCAAAAATGTTAAAAAAGTACTATTATTTACATTCCTTAACCTTTAATATTACAATTTAAAATTCCTGTCCTATCATAAATCAATTTTGATTAGTTTTTTCTTCAAATAATAATGTGTTAATATTCTAATTACAAAAGTATTAGAATATATAGTTTTAGAGTTATAGATTAGGAATATTTCCATAGTGAGATTGTAGTTAGGATCAGACTTTTCTTAATATTTTTAATAAAAATATATCTGCATTTCGTAAGTAACATAGGCTGTACAAGCTACTAATGCAATGTAGAATAATATGTATGCATACATAAGCTTAATGTGAAATTATGTAAGAGATATATACAAATTTAAGGCAAAAATCAATATTTTTATAGTATTAAATTTTTTATCAATAAGCCTGCTCAATAACCTTCTTTTTCTTTTTCTTTGACTTATAGTTGGGAGAGTGTTGATATAATAGATTGTAATACTATATTAGCGTATTGAGACAAAATATAATTAAAATAATAGTCAGATAAATTTGAATTTATATTTTAGAAAACTTACACTCTAAAACAAAATATGTGTAGAATTAAAAAGAACAAAGAGCTGATAATATATTAAATGAATTTAATTTGATTTGAGTTAATTTTATAAAGTATAAATTGTTTATAAATTGATAATGAATCCAAATCCTTAAATTAAATATTTTCTGTCATAATTATCAGCATCTTGTGGCATGAATTCTTAACATATCCAGTTGATTACTTTGACTATATATATATAAGAAGATTTAAATATTCTGAAAAAATTAAAGTTTGAAATTATATTACTTTTCCCATTTTCTTTAATAATTTTCAAGGATATTTATAAGTTTTTTATGTTCATTTTATCAATATTTTTTACTTTTTCACATTTTTAAATTAAATTTTGCGTTTTAATTATCATTTAGTATAAATTTATATGTGTTGGTTTTACTTACAAATAAATCCAAATATATAGACAGATATGATTGTGAGTTGAAATCGATCAATAACTTCTAGGTATTTGCAAACAAACACAAAAGCCAGAAATATATAAGTCACACTCAAAATCACGTTTTAAATTATCAGAGTTAAATCCATTACTATTATAATTAGATATTATTATAATATTGAACATATTATTATATTATTTCATTTTATAATTTGCTATTTACAAATATTATATCTTAATGTATTGGTAAAATTAAATAAATATTTTAAATAATATTTAATCCAAATATTCAGATAAATTTTAAGTTTTGAAAGATAATTTTATATTATTACTTCAATTAATTTTGTTATTTATTTGGTCAAAATGTAGAAGATGAAGTGAATCATGAATTAAACAATAATAATAATAATAATAATAATAATAATAATAATAATAATAATAATAATAATAATAATAATAATAATAATAATAATAATAATAATAATAATAATAATAATAATAATAATAATAATATGATCACATTGAGGTCTCTGGGGACCCCCGATCTGATATATGTTTAATATATATATATATATATATAAGGGACAAGCCCTTTCAATGGATATGGAGTCTTGTTTGAAATAAGAAAATTCTTCCTTCATTAGACAGTTGGTTGTCTAATATCGTCAACTGTGCCTGTTCTCTTGTCTTCACTTTCTTTTCTTCTTCTTGATGAATTTCGTTTTTAGGTGTTTGGTCCTTTTTTCATCTTTTGGAACTAGTTTTTCTTTTGGATCTTGGATCTATAAGCTTTCCAAGTCTGCTTTCAGTTTCTAGAAGTTGCTGAGTCTTTGCACATTTCTTAGAGTACAACTAATTTTCTATTCTCTAGTTTTGTATTCTCTTTATGTGAAATATCCGGAGTGTCCAATTCTATTATATTAATTTTGAGATTGTATTTCAATCATTAAGTCTATTAGGAAGATTTCCTTATTAATATTTATGTCCTTGGTTGGGATCAGGTTAAGGGTTTTTTCCTAATTTCTGATATCAACTGAAAAGTTTTCTGATATTTTTAGCAAGTATGGAGACGCTTTTATAAATGCTCCTGGTTTGTCATTGATGTGTTCATTCTGTGATTGGAGAGGATTTGGGTGTATTAGGGGTTCTTGCTTTGTTGTTTAGGGAGACTATATTGTGTTTTGAATTTGGTCAAAAAGTTTATTTTGTATAGGTTAGGTCTCTTTGGTTTCACTATTTAGTACCCTAAGTGCGTCATCACCTTATCTTCTGTTTTTTCCCTCCTATTTGATATTGATTTCTTGGCCAAATAAGCTGGATTAGAAGATGGGGTTTTGTTGAAGGGGTCTCTGGGTTTTGTGAATACTAAACTGTTAAGATAGTGAGCAGTTTGGTTTGAAAAGATCATTCCATGTTGGTGGTGTTTGTCTTAATTAAGCGGTTGATTTGCCCCAGATGTCTAAGGTTGGAAGGTTAGTGTTAGAGCTATTGAATAAGTTTACTTAACTTTTAGAGTTAAGTGTATTATTGAATAAGTTGCTACCTTGGTTGCCCTTTTGAGAGTCTTAGGTGAAAAGTTTGTTATTAAAGTCACTATTAAATTGTAAAGTTTAACTAAAGGTATGGTCGAAAATGGCCTGACTCTTCTTTGAACTTGCTTGTTCCGGAATATTTTGTGTGTGCAAGCTCTGTTGTGAAGTTTGGGTACTATTGGCTCCTTGCTCTTTGAGCTTTCTCTTTCTGATTTTGGCCTCTACCTCTTCTTTGAATCTCATTGAGAAAAAGTCTGTTATACTCGGCTCGTCTATTGCTAGTGCTAGGAGATTAGCTTGGTGGTGGTTAAGGTCAATACTCAGGAGTCCCTAAATAGCAAATTCTGCTAATCTTTCTTATTGCTTGTCGTTGAAATATGCAATAAGGTCTACCCCGTCATCTTGTTCTATGATCGGAGGGGAACAGGCGCTTTGGTCGACTTATTAAACTTCCTACTTTTGTGGTCTAAGTGGATCATGGGTGATCATGTTACTTGACTTAGAGTTCCACATTCGGAGAGGTGCGACCTATTTATTAACTTTTTAATTTAAAAGTTATAAATTAAACAATAATCATAGAAGCAAACTTAATTATTGATTATTACTTTACCATTAATATATATATGCATAGAATTTTGTAAGTAATTTAAATTTTCCCATTTTAAGGTACTTTTTTTAATTAAATTAAAAAAATACCAGTTAAGTATTTTCATGGTTTGCAAATTTTTTAATTCTCCACGTATATTGTTAGTAATTAATTTTGCAATTTAAAAGGACTGAAAAAGATTAAATTATAATTAAAAATGTAAATCAAATTAACAACTACCACACTCTCACTCTTGCTCGTCACTCTCCTATCCACTGGACAACAAGGAGTCACAGCCATGCCAAGTGTTATTGCTTAAATTTAAATTAAAATTACAATTGGTTATATAGAATGGATTCATAAAATAAGTGCATCTTATATAGAATCTAATAAAATAAGGCTCAATTTTACTATGAAAGTATAAATAAATTAATAATTAAGTAATAAGGAGTACTACTCATTCGGAGAGAATCAACCCTTAATTCAGTTGCTTTAAGCTAACATTGGAATAACATTTGCTTACTATAGAGGGCTTTTACAAAGAGAGACTCCTCTATACAGAGCTGATGAGTAATTCAATATTTATTTTTCAATGTTTACCCCCTAAGTCTGATGAGAACATATATATTCTCCCCATTAAATCTAATTATACGGATATATTTTAAAATAGGAAGAGTGCTACCGTAACCTCTGGGAAGTCGCAGATGGAGTCATCTCATCATTCAATTTACTCGGATACGGTTAGGTTTCTCAATCATAATTTATAATATGAAAAATTTAATAAATTAACAATTAGCCTAATGATTATACAAATGCACATTATAATAGTCAAAAACGGTAATATCTAAAAACCATCTTATGTTCCTGATCATCTTCATCTTATTCTTATTCAAGCATTTTACATTTTCATATTCTCATTCTTGTGTGACTCTGCGAAGCACTAGCTGTATCTGTGGACTTACCAGGTATGACCACTATTAAAATACATTTAAAGACATAATTTGTGTAAATTAAATTTTATTTTAATGCTGTACCTCCTCCTGGTTCTAATCTATAAGAGTACTTTTTAATGTATTAAATATTTTATCGAATTTATAAATTTCTTATTATAAATCATAAATACGTTGCCTTTGGAGTATCCACTGCTGACCTCGGTTACAAGACCTACTCAGCTGCAGTGCACTGCCTTCCATTATTCAAAGAATCACCCCCCACATTTTAATTATAATAAATTCTGATAATTTAGGGAGTTTATATACAAAAATTTTATTAAAATTTGATCCAATCGTTTTGAGTGATGCAGGATTTTACTTCATGAAAGTACTTAGAATCATGTTTAATTTCTAGATTTTGATTTACTGATACTATAAGAGATTTATTTATTTGTAGAATATTTACAAAAAATCGTAGAAAACCTATTCTTCACCTTAGTAAACACAGACGGTGTCACTTTCTACAAGGACATCACAGAGATCATAATGAATGTCGAAGATATAATCAGACGTGCTGTTTGAATGGCAAATGTTTAACTAAATTGAACATTTTGACCAAATCAAATAATCAATAGTTTCATGAAAAAATATGATTGAATTTATTAATATGAAACTATTTAGTTTACAATAGAATTAAATTAAAAAGCATTCTTAATATTACTAAAATCATAAAAATTGTTGAGACACAAAGTACATAGGGAAATAAATTTAAAATTAAAGTTATCAATATATGTCTATTAGTTATGGATTTTGACTAAATTTATTTTTTAATTTGAGATGTTGCACTTAAATTTTAACTTTAACTGCAAGGTATGATTGAATATATTGAAATTTTTCCTCTCTATTTTTATGTATAAATGGTAATAATTACAAGTCATTTTAAATCTTGAATATTTTAGGGCTATTTGTGATATCTAAATGATATAAAAAAAACAATCTGAATCACTCGCAACTTTTTAAGTAGAATTACTTTTGCTTAATTATTGTTAAATTACTACAACCTATATTTGACCAAATGACCAAATTAATCTCAGACTTATAATCAATTACAGTCTAGTCTCATTAAGTTATTGATAACGCACTTTATAAAAACTAAATAATTACTTTTAATAAAATCATCTTATCTAATCAAATTGATTATTCTGCTCATTTCTTGGACATAATAGAGCATAAGATGATATATTATCATTAAAAAAACTAAACATTAATTGGGTAATAATTATATCTATATATATAGTTTATTATTATTTTTGCATTTTTTAATAATATAATGCTTGTCGTTTCATTGATAACTCTATTTATACATAGACAGCAGATCATACCTCTATAAAACACAATCAAATATTTCACTTATAAACTATTTATATATCGAATATTGAGCTTTAGTAATTAAAATTCTTACAAAATTAATATTTTAGTAAAACATTTCACTTTCTTTATTGATTCCTCTATTTCATCTCAAGAATAAAATTAAAAAAGTAATAAATGATTAGTTTTACCATATCCCTAAATAATGATAAATCTATCATTAGGGGGTTTAAGTTATTGAAATATTCAGGGGTACCTGTCTCACACCCCCCACTTTATATAATAGTAAAAATAAAAACTGAAATTAACTAACTAGCCAGATTTGGGTCGAAAATCACGAATTTAATAATTAAAAAACTTTTTGGTGACAATTTGAGGTATTATAACTTTTAAAAATTTTTCGATTTATGATAAAATAAAAAAATATATAGTTAATTTATGATAATTTTTTGATGATTTTTTCCTCCAACAACTTTCACTTCTTAACTTATAATTATATTTGTACTGTAACTTGGAGGCTATTTAAAATTGAATTAAGATTTAATAAAGGGAATAATCAATTATTTTATGAATAATATAGTTTTGTCACTCCAAATTATAGAATAAGTTGTATCCAAGTTTCAGTTCAAATGAAACTATAAGTTAAGAAGTGAAAGTTGTCGGAGGAAAATCACAAAAAAATTATCATAAATTAACTATTTTTTATTTTTAATTTTATGATAAATCGAAAATTTTTCAAGGTTATAATACCTCAAATTGTTACAAAAAAGTTTTTTAATTATTAAATTCGTAATTTTCGACCCAAATTTGGTTAGTAAGATAATTTCAGTTTTTATTTTTACTATAATTAAAAGTGGGGGGTGTGAGACAGGTACCACCCAAATATTCAAAGTGAAATTGAGTGAATTATGCAGAGACTTGGAAAGTGTAAAAATATATGAAATAATATTTGTTATATTAATTCAAAATCTATCGCACAATTCAATTCCGTTGCATTTTTTAATTCATCTTATGAATAAATAGTAAAATTAAATAATTTTTTACAAAAATATTCAGAAAATAAAATAAGTCATAGAAATGCTTATGTTGACTGACACTTAATATTGTAAAAACCTAAATAAATTTGTAAAAATATTGTAACATAACTATTAACTCTAATTTATTTCAGCAATAATATTAAATAATCTAATTTTACTTAAAATAAATCCTTTTATAAATGAAGACTGCTGTTTTATTCACAACCTTCGTGGCTCTGATGTCCTACTCCTCAGCCTCACAAATCTCCCTCCAAGCCACCAAGACCTTCGGAGAGGACAACAAATACATCAAGGCAATTGAAGGTGGATTGGGAGTGACCTTCGCGGCTTACAATTAATTGTTGTAAAGAGACAGCTCTTAGACACAGGCAGATGAGTGTTACAAGGATTTGTGGGCACTCACAGATGATATTACCAGCAGTTTCAATGCTATTGGTAGACTTAGTATAAATAAATCATTGATTAAATCTTAATATTCCAATATATATATATAGCAATGGTTTTCATTAAATTAATAGACCAACTGAAATCAAGGATTGGATTTCTAGTGTTGTCTCAGCTTTTAACCTTATTAAATCTACAATGATGAGCGTAAAGGCTTGAAATTATTTTATCAATATAAGAATTGTATGATAAAAAGCCTTAAAATTTTTCAAATTAAAATGCTTGCTTCCCCTTGTATATGGAGTCACCCCCAGCATACGTCCCAGCCGAGGTATCCACAACTAAATTTATCCTGACTAAAGTTTTGGCACTAGCTTCAAGCGCATCCACTTTGATTTCCGAGCCTGATATGCTTAACATGAGCAAAGCCATCACCACTGCAGTACTCACCGTACAAGAAATTGTTATGTATGTTAAGGATTTGTGAGGAAAGTTAAATAAAGTAATTTAATTTTCCTAGAAATTCCAAATAAAAATTAGACATTTTTCATAAAATATTTATTAAGGAACAAGTTTTTTCTTTGAAACATTCAACTTAACAAATTTATAAAATTCTTATTGAAAGCTGACTCATAAATGTAGAGATTTATTTATTAAGAAATATATTTTTATCTATTGAGCTTAATTTTTAATGAGAATTTAGATTGTTATCATACACTACCCTTACAAAAATCAAAATATAGGGAATGTTCATGTATTCATGAGTCAGTTCAATCTAATGCAATATATTTACTAATAAATTTTTAATTGAAGCAATTTCTCTATAAACTAAGAATCTGATCATAAAAATTATAAATACAAATTTCAATTAATAGTTATAGAAAGAAATTAAAAAGTAAAATGTATCAGCAATCTTTTTATTAAATATATTACACCTAAAGTTCTTTCTGAAATAGAGATGACATGGAAAATTATCTAATAAATATTAAATTAATTAATTTATATTGTAGGAGTACATTTGAATTTAGGAAAAAGTATAATCAACTTAATATGTAGAAGTTTTTTTTCCTGTCCTAGACAAAATTATTAATTTTTTATAGTGAGTTTAAGTCAACTAAATATTACTAGAGAAAAATACTTTTGCTTTTGCTTACCTATAGGGTAGATTAATCAAAGATAATCTTTTGTTTACGAAATATCATAAAAATAATTTGATTTTAATGTTATTTGAATTTCTAAATGAAGATATAAAGGAGTTTAATCAATAAAAGAGCAAAGTTAAATTAGAAAATATATATTATAAAATAACAAATTTATCTCGTTTAAAATAAAATTAGCTCCCATAGATTTGATTAATATATAATTTAAATTAATTCCACAAATCTTTTTTATTTTTGCAGTAATAAACAAAGTAAAACTGCTATATAAATATATTTTCTAGTATTATAGCAATTATAATAGCTTTTCACAAAAAAAATAAAACTTATCAATAAATTAATTTACAGTATTATGCTATAGAGTCTATAAAACTATAATTTAAGAATGTACATTTAAATATAATTTCTCCAAATCTTTTCTAATCAAACTTTGATATATTAAATTTTACTAACTATATATAGAAAAATAAATTAATAATGGATAAATAAAGCTCTTAAGATAAAACTTCTTTATTCAATAATACTTAAGATCATTCCAGAATAAACAGACATAATTTTATGTAAAATTAGTTTATATCAAATTCCTCACATAGAGGATCACAAAAACTAAACATATTAACAAATAATGTTACCCCAAACTTAGACATCAGTATAAATAGTGTGTAGAATATATTATAGAATGATTATATATCAAGTGATTTGATAGATAACTCAGATGTTATCTTGGTAAGTTCAAGAATATTGGATTAAGAATTTGAGAATCAAAATTAAGGGGGATATATAATATATTCGTGATGTAACATATTATACCTACCCATAAACATAATTTATTATAAGTAAAGTGATTAAAGAAGTATAAGTCCAAATTCTAAGTAAAAACTAAAGCAAGTAAATTTAGTAAAACACATCAAATCACCTTATAGCTTAAACAAAATTTGATAATTTAATGCTATATATTTTAATAAATTAATGTTATTTAAGGTTACCTGCTTATTCCACCAAGAGGAGTAGATAAATAGGTATATATGAAACCAATAATTTTGATACTTCTGAATCCAATAAATTACAGGTTAAAACTTAGAATTATAACATAAATTTGTCAAAGAATCACAAAAGAAATCATACATTCGCATCAGCTTCAATAAACCAACATTAATCGAATTTATAAAAAAATAATTTAAAATATGACAAATTTTCAAAAATGACTGAGTCCACTATAGATAGAATTGACAAAATTCAAAAAATACAATTGAACAACATCTACTTTAAAAACTCAAAATACTCTATCTCAGTTCCAAAATAGAGGGATATTATTAATACATTTTTATATTCATTTTTTAAAAAAGTGACATTAATTTATTATAGAACTCCATAACAATAAACATAAACTCTATAAAATCAAAGCGAATAATAATTATTACCATTAATATAGAAATATTAATTTTAAGATTAGGACTACCAAAGTAGTCTATATTAATAAAGCAATTTCAAAGTAAAATATTTTGAAGATAAGCAATCTAAATATCTGTAATATAGTTAGCCAATATTGCTAGTAGATAATATTGCTTGAACACAATTGGTTGGTTTTAAGTTTAATTAATAGAAAGTTGTTTAAATATGTTTTTTTATACAATATTTTTTATATTTATGCCATTTTTAGAAAAATACACAATAATTTGAAATTTTTTTCTAGCAATATTTCAAATTTTAATTGTTTATTCTTATAGAAGAATTGTACTTTTGTTCAATAAATATTTAAAATATACTTCATGACTTATATTCTAAAATATTTAAAATCATTTCCATTAACCTGAATTAAATTATTATTTATATATAGCAATAATAGCTAAAATTAAAGTTCTTACTTGTAGCAAGGCGATGCCAGTCATGATGAATTGATTTAATTAACAACTATAACACCTGACTTGGAAATAGGGCAGTAATTAACAAATCAATTAATTTTTTGTAAATTTAATAAATTCATATTAATAATGGCATTTAATATTTTTTTAATGTATATAAATAATAAAATAAAAATCAACAATTTTTCAATCAAACAATTAGCATATAAGACATGCATGAGTTAAGAAACTAAAAGCGTAACTTATTTGGGAATTTAATAAGGAATAAGTAAGAATTAGACATTGAACATTAAAAACTAATGAAATCTCCTTAAAAGATACAACCTAAGTCAAATACGAATTCTAGATTAGGAGAGAATATAAATGGAAATTTATAAATTAAAAATTCAAATCAGTCCATGATTTAGACATTTATGGTGTATGAAAATATATTACCTCGATTTGTATTATAATTATGATTATCAAATTTCAAAAAAGAGTAATATAGATTATTTAATTTTTAGCAAGACTTTTCACCTTTAAAAGTAAAAATAAAAACTAAAAAGTTTGCTTTATCTGAATTTTAATTAATGACTAATTAGTTAATTGTTTAATTTTTAAATAAATTTTAATTAATGAAGAACTAAATTTTCTAACTATCGTGAAATCATGACTCCATAATTTTTTAATGTTAAAATGAAAAATAAGCATAATTTAGAAAGCGTGTTTTAGAGAAGATTAAGAACTAATAGAGCTTCAGATATCATAAATAATTAAATAGTAATAGCTGATGAAATAAATTTAATAAATATTACAGATCCAAAAATCTAATAAAATCAAAATCATTGGGGGGGAGTGTGCTGGCCCCTGGCCTATCCGATTATATTTTTTTTAGAAATTTTTGATTTCTGACATTTTCAATTGACATATACTTAGAATTCTCTAATAAAAATTATTCTTTTCTCTATAAATTCATGTTTATTTTTGAAATAAATTTTCAATTTTAATTTTACCTTATCTAAATTTATCCTACATCATAATATTTATAAGCAATGAACACTTAACATTTTTAAGAATCTTAAAAGATTCATAAAAAATATTCCTTCCTTCATTATTTTTGTAAGAAAATTTATTAAAAATATTCTGCAAAATTGTAAAAATTACATATGTAACAATTATTTATATGACAAGATATTTTCCCCTTATATCTCAATTATTTAATTAATGGCAACTAATCTCCCATAGATATTGATAATTAATTTGACTCACATGAATTACTAAAGTATAAAAAGAAATAGTATGAATCCAAGTAAAATCATTAAAAAATTAGCTTTTAAAACTAATCAAATTTTTAGGTGTATGATTAAAATACAACTCATAGCAAATTTGAAACTAACAAGAATAATCTTAATATTAGCAATAATCGGTTACCTCTTTATCAAGAGTTAATTTATAACCCAGATTAAAATATTTTGAATAGATAAAATTTAGAAAAAGAGTAGGAGAAATCATCGAGGAAGTTTCTGAAAAATGTTCTCATCAATTAAAACAAAGATTTTAAAAATTCAGAGATAAACATAGATAGGTAAAATTTGAATGATTCTACTCAATAAAATGTATGGTAATAATTAATTATGTAATACAATTTTACATTATTATTTTAAAAAGAAATTCTTTAATTTTCTATTTACTCGCCTTAAATAAAATGCTATTGTTAACACTTAAATTTAAACTTAGATAATTGATTAAAATATTTCTCAATATAACACAGAAAATCGTAATCAATAATAAGACCCCAGATTCCCTATAGATAAGAAATTAGTCATGAAGAAAAATAGAGTAAAGTTTAGTTCTGTGAAACCAAGATCATAAATTATGGGAGCTTAAGAATTTGACTAGGCAAATGAGATCAGATTATTTGATCAAGAATAAAGTCAAGAATCCATAAATTTGCTTAGCTATGGTGTTAGTAATGATTAAAATTCCATATTAGGTTAGAATAATTTAAATTAAAACACAAATCCCTCAATTAAATTAAGCAAAATTAAGAGGTAGACTAGCATATTACCTACAGATATTAATTAAGAGAGTTTGACGAAGTTACTAAGTAAGTAAAATACAAAAAATATGGAATAAAAGTAGAAGTTTTAAAAGCTTATGGAATTCGATGCATAGTCATTTATTAATAATTATCTTGGAATTATTATTGAAATATTTTTAACTTAATAATTGAATTAAATCATAAGTAAAAGACTTGGAAAATTAGCTTAATAAAATTAAAGAAACGAAAAGAAATGAGTTATTTAATTAGACTTCTTATCAAAATTTTAGAAATAAAATTGTGTAAGAACTCTAGTAAAGTCCATTATTAGTAAGAAGAGTGACTTTTCAAATTGAATGAGTATTTATGAAGGTAATATTTTTATTTATATTTAAAAAAATACGAATAGCATGAATATATTCATGCTCTGATTACAAATTTATGAGATTGAAGAATGTTTAATATAATTAATAATTATAATTTCATTGAATATAAATGGATCTCTTCTACAAGCCAGCTCTTGAAAGATTTGACGAGTGCGCTGCTCTCGAAGACAATTACATGAATTGCCTCTTCCAGAAGGCACTCAAGGATCGTGTGGTCTCAAACATGTGCAACCTCGACTCCATTCTCTGGTTCCATCTCGAGTGTCCAAAGGCCTCCTCTAAGTTCGATAACCCAATTGAATATAAGCGTAAAATTGCCAATTTCTTGGCTGAACAAAAGACCATAAATTTAGTTTCCTTTTGATAAACAGGTTATAGGACTTAAATTTATGAACTTGTTTCATATTTGAATTACATTTAACCTATCAAGAAAACATCAACGATAGAAGTGAGGAGTACCAGAGAGTTGCATCAACTTACAAAGGTATCTCTTATCCTGAGGATCTCAAGGAGAGAAAGGAACTCAGACAGTATCAAGAAATCTTCGATCAGCATTCTCCATCACTTAGACCAGAGCCTGAAGATCAATACGAAGAGGAAGATTTGAATTTAATTCAGCTTATTCTTGTTTGTTAGATTAATGAGATAAAGAGAATTTTAAGATTTAGACGATGTCTATGATGCCGATGTAAAAGAAAAGGATATGGTTTACTAGGATCCAGAATGGCACAAGACCAGACCAATCACAATGGAGGACACCAAGAAATTCGCACCATAATAGGAAGTTGCAGAAGAATGATGAAAAATGGTAGAGTTTAAAAAACTGTACAAACAAAGAGAGGTTAACAGTGCTTTTAACAATGTTTTATTAAAGACATTAACATAAGCCATTAATCACTCTTATTATTTAACTTACTTTAAAATATTTTAAACTTAAGCAATCACTCTATTACTTAATTCAATACAATATTTCATAGCCAGGGAACCTCACTAATTTTTTATCTTTTCTTAGTAATTCACAGTAAAATACAATTTGACCTCCGAGTCCCTCCATTAAGCTGAAGGGAGTGTCGGGTATTCCAACTTTCATTCTTCCTGGATCATCATACTCTGCTACTATTTTATTGAAATGAAAAAGTTTATTATATATTTAAAAATTATTTTTTAGTATATAATTTTCTAGATATCTTCATCGAAGGTTGCCAATCCAAAGTGAACACTTCTCTCAAGCCATAAATCATCATTCATAAATCTGTACATGCTATGCAATGCGAGTCCATTTCCACTGATTCCATGACAAATTCCATTGCCCTTTTTAAGCAAACCTCTCTCCCAGATAAGTTCAGCTGTCTTAATCAAAGCATCTAGGTATATCTTATCTCCAAATGTCTTGTAGGCACTTATAATAAATGGAACTGCCCCTGTTGATCCATGACAGAAGTGTACAAGGAGATCGTCTTTCTTGCCTAAACTTGAAGGGAAGTTTCCACTATCAAATTATAGATCGAGGAGATAATCGCAGCTGTTTTTTAACACAGACATCAGATTCTTGTCACTCTAGAGATCTGGGATTATATTTACAGCTTAAAGTAGCATTTAAAGCACACCCATCAACCCATGAGCTCCTCCCAAGTAGAACTTATTTTCATGTCTATCTCTAGGCCATTTAATCAGTATGAAATCCTGATTTTTGCTCCATTTCTTACCGTCCTTAATTATCACATCAATCAATCTTTTGCAGAGTTGAATTGTTTATTTGTGATTCTTATCAAATTCTGTTAGAATCATGAGCAAAGAGTAAAGGTACCCTGAGATTCCATAAAGCACTTCATCTTCTACATAATCCATATGTCTAAATTATACAAATAAATGATTGTAAATCATATATTTTTTTAGAACCTAAATCATTTTTTATTCTATATAGATGTGAATAGCCAAGATCATTCTCAAAATACTCAAAATGCTTTAATATCTTGCCAACCATAGTCTCCATTTACTCTTAGTCGCCTAATTTCTTGTAATACATCAGACCTGTGGTGAAGAGGCCAGCGACTGACATAAAATACGAAGGACATTCTAAACCTTTTTTACATTTTCCATGTTCAACTAGTTTAATGTTGATATCAAGACTTTATTCGAATTTCTCCTGAGTACTCTTAGTTAATAATAATTTCATAAGAAAATAACTTTCATTTTTTCATTTTAATTGAATTTTAAAATCTATTAACTATATTTTTAAAAGTATAACTCTTCACCAGTCCCTCAAACTCTTAAGTGTTAATGTTTTCCTATGATTTCATTTCTGAGAAGTACTCAAAAAGTTTAAAGTAAGTATAGACTACACCCCCACTTCCAATGTAAAGCGAGGTGTCTATTTTGGTTAATCCATCGCTATATAATCTCAATTGACTGATCACATCAAATTATTAATTTTACAATGTAACATTATTAACTGAGGAATAAATGAAAAATTCATTATCAAATACTATTAAAATTATTATTAAAAAAATTTAAAAAAATTGAATCAAACTTCTCTTCATATTCCCTGAATACTATAAATTAAACAATGAATTTCTTAATATCGAATTACACTTAAATAAGTTCTCTTAAATTGCTGGGTAGGCTTGGTTGCTATCAAGAGAATTATCCAAATAATCGTTCTTTATATATCTCTTTTTGTCCATGAGGTTATAATAAAATTACTGAAGAAAAAAATACTTTGATATTAGTTTAAATTTAATTGATTATTTCCTAATTTTAATTTTATAGTTCAATCAGAAAAAATAATATTATTTAATTTAAATATTTTTTCTTGAAGACTAAGGATTGCGGAAATATATTTTAAAATATAGATAGTTAGTGAGCTTTTATAAACATTTTTAAAATTCAAAGGTTATATAAAGCCTAATACAAACGTTCTTTATTAATAATAAGGAAATGTGGATTAAATGATGCATCAAATTACAATTTATTTTCACTTATTGAAGGAAAAAACATGAAAAATATAATCACTTTATATTTAAAGTGAAAGGTGATCACTTCCTGCCGCCTCTCTTTTTCTTTTTCTGTTTTCCTTCCATTACAGTGATTTATGAACTTGCAAAGACAAATCCTTCATCTTTGCATTCGAACTCATTTATTGGGTGAGTAATTATAAATAGTTTATATATTAAAATACAAATATTTTTATGTTTAGAAGTAATTCCAGACTAAAAATAAACATTATATTTGCATGAAATTGTAAATTCCTCAAATATTTTGAGCTAAATTTTTTAATCAAGGATAAAATTAGTTGATAGTATTTTTTAAACATTATAATAATCTATGGTGTATTAACCTCTAAGAATTTTCATTATTACTTTTTATTCCAAGTGCTTCTTGACCGCTCTTCCGAGCAATATTGTTTACTATACTTACGAAGCCATCTTTTCTGAGCGACTGCGCATAGTATTTATCTTTTACTATCAATTCACCAAGTTCATGCCACATCTTCTTCTCCCCGTCTTTATCAAATTTAGGTCTGGGTTGCAATTATTCGTTTTCGAAGTCTACTGGTTGTTTCAACAGAATAAAATAGGTTCGTAATAATAATCATATCACCAAGATTGTACAAATTACTGGTATAAAGATATATGAATTAGTTTCACTTCTTCCTCTTCATCAACTTGAGATTTTTAATCTTCTAGAGTGTCTTAGCTCTCACGATGTTGATAATTTCTCACAACACCTGGGACCAAGAAGTGTGACTCCGTGTTCACTGAATTTATAACTTATCGCTTTATCTACTCAAATTTTTCGTTTTATATTTAGTCTATCTTCCCAGCATACTTATTTAGATTGATTTATTAAGTGATTTCATTATCATATATATATATATATTTCTAATTTAAAACTAAATATTTGTGAAAATAGTAATCATTATAGAATTGTAGCATACTTCTCTTCATGTTCAAGCTTTCTTTTTCTATGTCTCTCTCTATAGCTGATTTCTTTGTTAAATTATCTGTACACCTAGTCACTCACTAAATTACTCAGGTCCACTTCTACTAAACTGTATGGGGCTCCATCGGGTAAATGATGATACACTGGTTGCTTATTTTATTATTTTATAAACAAATTACTATGCATTTAATAAGCAAGAGTTTCTCGAATAAACTTAAAAGAATAGTTAAGTATTTAAAAAATTGGTTGCTTATAGAACTCTGGATCGTCAATATCAGCAATACTGTTATTGATTTCAAGCACCTAAGCCTCTATTTGATTTGGGTAGCTATCTGATTCTTTGTATTCTTACTGCAATACATTCAAACAAAGTGGGTGCAAGAATACGTTTTCACCTGTGCTGCTCTGATAGAAATAATAAAAGTCACTTGAGTTTTCTTCAGCAAATATTTATTCATATATAAATCTATGATTAAAAAGTTACGTTATATTTCTTCTAGCTCATCTGCAACTCCTTATTTACTTTTCAAAGTCTGTTTTTTATTGTGAACTCGCTTCTTCTCTTAAAAATCAAGAATTTCATCCTGTTACAATTCTAGTTATCTCTAGTATTCTGGATCGTTCAGTTTTTGGATTTCTTTATGACAATACTTTAAAATTGATATTTATTGAATTTACTCATAGAGCAAATTTTAGCTAGAAAAAATATCATTCTTTCTCATAAAGTAAATGATAATATTTTACAGAATACTCAATAGCTTCATTAATGTAAGGAATCTTCTAGTATTCTTGGCAGCTCTCCATCAACTTGAAATTTTCCATTAAAATCGCCAAATCTTTCTCATAGTCTCTCTGTTCTTAATTTTTATCACTCAGTAAGAATCGGCAACTGTGATATTCCTCAGAGATTTCTGTTGGAAACTTCTAAGTAGGCAGCTTTGTGCGATTTAGATGCGATGATTATATAAATAATTATTAATATTATGTTGACTTTACTATGAATCAATTTCAGTTTTTAGGTAAAAATGATTGCAATCACAAATTAATTAGCTTTAATTATATTATTGATTGAGCTAGCTAAGATATAGAATTATTGTTAGAATGTAGAGTAGTTTTAGTTTAGATATTTTTACTGTCTTAATCATCTATAATTTTATCAGTATTTTCACTTTTATCATGATCTTAAGGAATGTGTTATTAATCCATTACTATTCTCTTTTTCTTGTTTTTCTAGCGTTTTGAGGAAGATTGTGGTTTCACTGATATTAAGTTATCTTAATCTGCTGCTATCTTATGTGTTTTATTGCTTAATTTCTCTTCTTCTTTCTATTCAACAAAAATCATATTAAAATGTGATTAATTGATTTAAGTTGGATCAAAATACGTATAAAAATAAAATTACTATAAAGTGCTTATAATTCCTTAAAAAAAATTCCATTATTTTCATTTATATTTATATATTCATAAAAATGAATAAAATAATTCTTTGTGAATTCTTCAAATATCTATTTAAGACCTATCTCATATCTCTTCTTTTCTCTCTCTTTGGTTGTTTCCTTATCCTTGACAATAATATTGGCTTTATTTCTAACCATCAGATTGAATTTTATTAAACTGCCTTCCTTATGTGATGCAATTTACACTATTTTCACGTTTTTAAGTTCATGCTTGTAAATTGATTCATTTTTTAATTAATTTAAAGAATCAAATGACAAATAGACAATAATATTAGCAAAATATAAGAATCTTAAGAGAAGAAATAAACTATTAATAAAAATCATTGCAAAGTGGGCATCTCTTCCAATTATTAACACGTTCAAAAGCTAAATATTACAAAACACATGGCCAGCACAAAATATGCCCACATTTTGTTATTTTGGGAGCTACCATCAGATTTAAGTTTTCCAAGCATATAGGGCATTTCTATTTAAAGAAAGTATACTCTTAAAATTCACTAATTAAATCAAGTATTATCATTTATAAAATTTGGCATTGAACATCATCTGCATTCGTCATATTGAAAATAACAGTGACGACATCTTTCCACTCGATTACCTCATTAGGATCGAAGAGATTTAGCATGTAATCTTTCCCTCTTTTCACTATGAATTTGAAGGCAGACTGAACACTGTACTCTTTGGCTGGTCTGTAATTTTGATGGTATTTCCCGCCTCCTCTGCGTTTTCTGCCATTATTACTCTTGAACTAATTCGAGTAGGAATATCCATAAACTGTAGTTCCTTAATGCACAGAAATATACTATTCATAGTGTATATTGGTATCTCTAAAATAAGTATAGACTTAATTAATGCTGGGGATAATCATCCTCTTGAAAAGTGAAGCCTAGGAGGCTATTTGCAGATTGATTTTATAGGGAGATTTATTTTTGCACAGATTTTAACTCATCAAAATGATCGTAATCTGGGTGCATTGAATTCAATTTTTGTATATTTGGCTTTGATTTTTTCTCCTTTTTGGTCCATTAATTTTTTAATATGAACACATTCAAGAATATATATATATAAACACTTTGGTTTAGTAAATCTCAGATTACGCTTTGACCAAGGGCATATGTTTTGATTAGTTAATATTCTCATTCTCATTTTGATCCTTTCTTTTCCATTGCAGTTACTGCTTTTTCTCATTTTTCTTTTGAGGCACCCAGTTTTGAGCAGATTTTTCAATCCCAGCTTAGTTGCTACTTGTATTTTATTAATTATTCTAGCCTAAAATATGCAAAATTAATTAGAAATACATGTGTACATACTGACTCTGGGAATCAGTAGATATTCTAATAGGTATTTGCATAGATTTCTATAAAATTATAAAATTTCATAATAATAAACCTTAATATATATTTAAATTGCTATAATGTTGTATATATCATATACTTGAACGAATTTTAATAATATAATGGAAAGTATATTTTTTCTTGAAACTGTTTAATATTATAATAATAACAATATAAATTATTATTAGATAAACTAACCTGATTATTTGCTTAGTTTGCGAGGATTAAATTCTGTAGCTTGTACATTCAAACTTTTGGGGATGGGATAATTTTAAGTCTGAACTTAATGAGAGAACTGATTATTGAATTCCTCAGCCATTTTATTATTTTAGTGATGACTAAATGATTAAAGATGATTATTCTTTTTTATAAGAAATTACAGATCATATTTATATAATAATTTTATATATTAATAATTAATCAACCAATCAGAAACAGTTAAACTACTAAAACTTCATGGTTTTAATATATTTTCATAAATTCATAATAAATTTAGGATTCATTCGTCATTTTTAAGTCTTTTGAAAGCGTGACTGCTGCCACTAACTGTCTTAATCAAGATTTCTTGGAGGCTCTTTTTGTTAGGCGAGTGATTTTATCTTTGCTATAAGACCAACTTAGTAAAATCAGCAGAATCCTTATGCTTTACAGTAGAATTATTCGTTTAGGTGATATCAAAGCTCATGTCAAAGTAGGGAATTGACTACTATTACTAAAATTGAAGATTTTATTAGTGTTCATTTATCATTAAAGCCAAAAGCTGCTTCCTCTGTTTGGCAAAAGATAAGTCAATGCCCGCTTCCTTAGTGAGCCATTCATCCAGAATTTAGGTATCATAACTCAAACATTCAAAAGCATACCATAAGAAGAAGTAAAGCTGCTCATCTATTGATTTAACTACTTAAATTTCTTATAAGATATTCATGAACTCTACTCCACTGTGAATTTACCAATTTCCATCGAAAATTACTTTCAGCGTATCAAAAATTCTTCTCTCCTACTCGCTTACTCTACAGTCCCGATCTTATTTAGCTCTTAGTTTTATATAGTCCAAAAGAGACATATAAGCTGACCTTTGTTTTTCCTATTTTCTTTTGTTTAATCTCTTGAGTTCATCTAATAATTGACTTTGACTTAGTTTCTTTTTATGAGGGGATTAATTTAACTGGTTGAGCAAAGTTGACTAATTAAGAATACTTTGATTATGTTCTAATGTGTGATTTTATTACTATTTTTCGATATTGTTTACTTGATCTTAATCTTTCAATAAAAGCTATGCTTTCTCTTTAATAACAGATGGTCTATCAATTTAAACTTTTTCAAGAACTTTCATCAAATCGTTGGAGAGTCGATTTTTCGATTTCTACATTTTCATTTGAGTTTTATTCAATACTTCTAAGTTTTTACTTGGCTTGTAATTTAATGATACTCTTTAAGTTGACAAACCAAGTTTCAACTTTTGTCTCACATCTTGCTATTCCCTTTCGTCTAACGATGTCTTAAACTTTGATAACTTTTTAGTGAAAGCATTTCTGAATTAATGCTTGATGGAAGGTGAAAACTTTTCACTTGAATTTGGATCATCTATTTTATTAGAAAGCTCTGAAAGAAGTTTCTTCTCTGTGTTCTCTCTATAAGACTGCTCTTTGAGAAACTGCTTTCTTTTCTTTATTTCTTCAGCATAACTTTAAAGATCTTCAATGTTGTTAGCTGCCTCATGCTACGATTTGTCTCTGTTATTTTATAGAATGCTCGAAGATTCTTTAATATGAGATTTTTATTATCTGTTTACTACACTCTCTAATCTGCCTAGTTATTTTATTGCACTATCTATGCCGTCTAGTTAATTAGATTTATATCAAAAATATAAGAAGAAAAGGTTAGGGTTAAATATTGGTACAATAGTTTATATTAAGATAGATTTAAAGCATTGTTTCAAGCACCTTTCATAAATCCTATGATTCTTTTTGCACATATTTATTTCATAGTGCATTTTTTCAGCATCATTAAATCTTTAATAAAAAAATTTAATTCTTATTACATTAGTTAATCAAACAAAATTAACATATAATACTTAAAAAATAAATTGAAATAAAATAATTTTTGAGAAACAGAAAATGAAATTCATGTTATTTTTTTAATTAAAAAAGTTAATTAGACATGAATATAGAATTTTCTTAAAATACAAAGTTCCATTTATAACTTAAAAAATTACACCAGATTCTTATTTATTTTTAAAAATATTTTTAACTATTAATTTTATGTCAATAATTTTTTATAATTATAATACAAAATTTTAGAGGTCTAGTAATTAAATGCTAAATTTTAAGATCTACAGAATTTAATGATATCTGGAAGAGGTCCATAATTTATTGCGTTTTATACTAAACTAGGTTATACAGTTCTAGCTGTTAAACTTTGCTTATATACTGTATTGTTCTCATCTTTTTTAGCTCTTTGCTAATTAAGAGTTAGTTTTGGTTTAGCATGATTAGTAACATCAGGACTATCATGTATAGATACTTTTCTTGAAGTTGATTTCTCAAATTATCGAAAGTTTTCATATCAGTGTTCTTGAAAATTTGATTCCTTCCTAATTGACCTGATAAGCTAATTTTACTCAGTAAAAGTTTAATTGCCATTTATAACCTCAGACTGGAGTAATGTTCATGTTTCTCAAAGTAACAGACTTATGCTAACTTCTTTAAAATTTACTCTTTTTAAGAGTATTTTTCTTTTTTGATGGCGATTCACTCTCTAAGATTTTATTCTGGAATTCTGGGAATCTGAATTTATCTCTCAGCTGTCTTGGAGATAATCTGGCTGTTAACCCTATGGGAGGCTGTAAGTTTTAAATCTGAGTTAAATCGTAAGTTTGGCTTTATATCTGATTGAGAGTTGGTAAAACACTTAGACTATCTCTTATGTTGAGAGTAGTACAATTGAAAATAAAAAATAAAAAATTTCCAATAAATCCTTATGTTATTATAATCATTTAATGATCTTCTTCATCATTAATTAAGTACTAAGATTCTTAAAACATTTAACTTTGATTTAAAGCAGGGCCACCTACTATTCTCTCAGGTGTGCTGTTCAAGCCTTTTAATTGTGAATTTTGATCAAATATAAACTTGCTGTTATTTTGAGTTCCAAATGTTTGTTACTTCTTGATATTACTTTTTAAAACGCTGTTTTACATATTATTGCTTTAAGGAGCTATTTGTTTTTAAGTCAATTTTGAAGCATTATTCGATTAAAATTTTGGTCCATTAAGTTTCAAAAGTTTATTGAAATCATTCATAAGTTCCTAGTTTGTAAATATCGGTATGTTAGTAATACCAGATTAAGATTACTAAAGCTAGGCTTTATTTATTGGCCCTGGAATCAGTGATTAAGTTTAGTTAAGATTAATATGAGATTGCTGCATAATTTTCGACTGAAAGTCCATTATACTACTGGATGTTGAGTTAAAGATAGACTTGCCACTTTTTGAAGCTTTTAAGGCATTGGAAGATTCTTGGATTGTCTTTATCAATTTGGCAAAACTTAAATCTCTTGTCTTTGAAGCTTGAGTCTTAAGTTGCTGGCTATCTTCTACAGTGTCATTGAGAAGGTTTTACTTTCTCTTTTTTTATTTGATAGTTCTTGAGAAAAATTTATTTACAACAATTTCCCCGAAATTTAATATGAATTAAGAAATTAAATAGAAATAGATGGAATTTTACTAAAACAATCTCATTATAATTTTGAATTATCAATCCTCTTCACTGTTGCTTCCAGTCTTAGCTTCAGGTGGCTACTCTTCACTATTTTTAAGCTGTTCTAAATAGTCTTTTCTAAGTACTCCTGCTGACTCATAAATCATATTTTTCTAGTTTCTTTTCATAGTAATATCAATGCTCAACTCTATCCAGTAATGTCCAGGGGCAACTTTCCATTATAAGCCTCTCTTAGCATAAATCTGATTGACTTTATCGAAATATTCATCCAGATAAACTCTAACAATTTTGGTGTAGGGGACTGTTGTCTGATCTTTTGTTTTGTAGTTTAGCATCATTACTCCGCTAACTAGGGTTAAGCAGCATGATAAAATGGAATAGGCAACGATATTTAGAGTAGTGGGATCGTCTTGGAAAACTGAAAAGTAGAGCATTAAAAGCACACAGCCGGTTAATAAAGTTGAGATTGTTAAAATCCAAACGAACCATTTTGGTGTCTAAGCGGCATCTACAAATTGTTATAAGATTAATTGAGAATGCTGGGAATAAGTAATCCTACTACTATTTTCACATTGTTATACTTACCAGCAATTCTTTTCTCAGAGTATGCTTTAGCATTTATCTTAGCTGCCTATTCTATGACAAATTTAAATTCTTGCTCGCTCATAATTCCCTTCAACCTTGGATCGTAACAAGTCTTAATAAACCCAGTTCCCTTACGATTTGATGGAATTATAATGAGGTCATTGCTGTTCTCTGGAAATTTCATATTTTCCATATAGTGACCTCGATTGAGATATTGACGAGGAATTTCCTCGAAAACTATATCGTCTCTACTACTCTCTTCTCCTGATTGATCCATGTTTTTAATATATTTAAATTATATATAAATTTAATAACTCTCAGAGAATATCATCTAATAAAATTGACTTATAATGATCTAGTAATATAAATCTTAAATAAAAATATAATTATTTGCAAATATGCTACAACAAAGAAGATAATTAAGTTTGAGAAACACTTCTCAAGGAGGTCTACAAACTTCTATATAACTTAATAAAAACTTAGCAAATTTAGAGTAACTAGAAAATCCTCACAATAATAACATAAAAAGTGAAATACAATTACCATTTCAGTAGTAATAAAATGATGCTAAATTATTCAATGAGAGCTAAAATCATTTCAACTTAATAAGGAATAGCTCGAATAATATCAACGTGCAAGATCATTTTTGCTTAAATTATTATATATCTACTAATTGTATCGTTAACTATTTTCTTAATAAATACTGTTAAATTTTGTTAAATTTATCATGGGTTAATCCCAAATACAAATTCATAAACTATTTAACATTAAGGTTCTGGCAGATTACAAAGAGGGATACCTGGGTTGAATTTAGTGAATTTAGGTGTAAAAGAAGAAATTGATAATATTTAAAGATTGAGAGGGTTGAGAGTGGGACTAGACAAAGTCAAGAACAACATTCACTGTATAATTTATAAAAATATATATAAAACTAAATAAATATATGAATTATTAGTTTAATATTAATGATTAGAAACTCAAGTAATCATTTGTATGATGTATCGCTAAATTCTTTAAGTAATACGGCGAGCAATTCACATAGAAAATTAGATTCTAAAAGATCATAGATCATGCATAAATCATTATTATATATTTTCTCAAGTTTTTGGTTTTTATTTTAGTTTAAATTTATTTAACCATTTTGATGTTTATTCCATAAAAAACATTTCTGGTAGCAATTTGTATTCATTCTTTTTAAATTTATACCAATAATTTTATTAACAATATTCTATATGTTCAAGTTATCAATTAATATTTTTAAGCTAATAAAATGCATAAATCAGGTGCATCACAAACTATCAACGATATGAATATGTTCAAATCTCGAATATTACCAGACATTAAAATCCAAGAATTAAACAAGCTAATTTCAGACCCAGAATTTATCGATAAACATCCTGAAGTAGTTGAAAAGCTAATAAATGGTAAAAATAATGGCAAATCAATTAATAAATAACAACATGGGAACAAAAGATATAACTTTGATTCAAAAGAAGGTGATTTATTATTTTTTATCATATTTTTCACTAAATAATTATAAGTTATTGATACTCAGTTTGGATCACATAATACTGGAAAGCTACAATAAAGTGCTAAAAATAGCAATTAATAAATTAATGGAAGTAATTACGGAAGTCAAACTTCAAGAACTATCAATCCTAATAAAAAAGTATTTAATATTATAAGGTGTGATAAATGAGAGTAAAAATAAAAATAAATCCATATTAAAAAGTTTTAAATTCAAGAGATTTCATAATTTCGATAAAGTTAATATTTTCAAATAACTTAAAGCTTGTTTAGTCTTATTAAAAAGAGGTTTTCCTTTAGTAAAATGGCTTAGTTATTAAATCTTTCCGCTACTATATATCGAAGAGCTTTGAACCATTCCAAAAGCTGCTTACTGTTTAAGCATTAAGTAAAACTATATTTTTTAAATTTTTATTTCACATCTTAAGTTTGAATTAAATTATTTATATAAGGAAGAAAGTTCATAGATTTTTATTTAACAGCTAATCAATAGATTTCACAATAAATTATTGGGTTCTATTCTAAATACATAGGAGCTTCGACTCCTTTGAATTGAATAGAAAATATTAAGTGTTTTCTGCCGTCTCTCTAGCAAAACTAGTTTTAAAATGATTCTTCTCCAAAATCTCCATAGTTCATATTATTTTTAAAATAAAAATTATCTACGCTAAAATATTTGAGAATGAAAAGGATTTGTATATATTATCAAATAAAATAAAAAAATTCATTTTGATTACATTTGTAAGGTTTTCTAAAATGACATTATTCCCAGGTAGATATCTAAACTTAAGGTCTCCCTCTATATTTACTAATTTTATATATACTTGACGCTTTTCAAAGCTATTATGAACAAGGAAGAGAGTTTCCCCTTAACCTATCAAATTGTCCAAATATTTTTATATTTAAATGGCTTTGTCGTCTCCAAGCTGATGAAACTTCTATTGCTAACTCAATTCATTTTTATGATGAAACAATGCACGGGGTGATAGTTAATTTTCATGGAAGAGATGTTTAAGTTTTTAATTTTTATCAGTTTGTGCTTTTTAGACTTCTACTGAGTCCCTGATATTCTCTGAAGTTTAAAGAGCATGTAGACCTTTCGTTTTTTCTTAAGAGATTTGATCTCTTCTTTTTATTGGTGTGACAACTTAATCGAATGGACTGATATCATAATACTGATTTTGCTATTTTTAGATCTTTGGGATATTTTGCTTATTTAACGCGACGAAACTTGTTAAGGGATTGAAATTAGTTGTGGGTCTGTTTTGTTGCTATGTAAAATCTGTTATTCTAAAGGGTAAACTCTTTTTATTATTAATTTAACCTATCAGTTAAAATTAAAAAATACTAAATGTGAACGATAATCTTTTTATATAGGAATGAGAGAAATATTTTTTAATTATATATCTTTTTGATCGAGTTGTTAGCGAATTCAGAATCAATATCATCTTGGTAATTTTGGATTTTATTTCCAATTGTAAACAACTGCAAATTTTACTGACTACTGACCACAGAATCTTGACCCATAAAATCTCTAATCTAATTGGGGTCTAAACTATCCTCATTTAACAATTTAGAAATTTATTATTATGAACTTGTTATGTTTTAGCTTGTTTCTATATCTAGTTAATTGTCGCTTGATCTGTTATCACTCATGTCATCATTCTAGAAAGATTAAGATTAATTTCTATTGTAAATTTTCTATGAATTATCAATTTTATTCTTGAAAAATTAATCGTACTAGTGCTACGTTCTATCTGCGATAATCTTAAACTATTTCGGCTCTTTTTAATTGCTTTAACTTAACCCTTGTCTAGGACTGGTTTTAATGACCTATTGATTATTTTAAGTGTTATTTTTCAAGTCTTTTAGTTCATTTTATCTCTGTGTGAATTGACTATTTTGAGTTTGGATGGTGCTTTGAATTTCCTGCTCACCTCGGAGGAAATCTTGAAATTCATATAAAATTGAGTCTGGAACATAACCAGAGTCCAATCCTTCTCTCAAAGATTCAAAACAAATTTCCTATTGAGATAGTGAATATTCCTCTAAATCTTAAATTTCCTCTTATGTATTTTTAAAGTCCTGTAATATTTAAATTTATTAATATTTACCCAAAATACTAGGTCCGCTTTAATGCTTAAATAATATAAATTATAAGCAATATTTAAGTAAGATCATTCTCTAATACATTGATATAGTCCAATTTATCCCTTATAAAAGCATTTTTACCAATAAAATCTTAAGAAACTGTAAATATCTGATCTTAATATACTTTCACATTGTTTTTCAAATCTTGCATTTACTAGTTTATTATTGTCTCATACGTAAACTGATATATCTACTATTATATCTAATATATTATGAATAAATTAGGGATTTATTGAACTAATTCAACCACTCTGGGGGAAGGTAGACTAATGTAGTCGAAAGACAATAGGATAAAGTATAAATATAATTAAACTATGATGGCTGACTTAAGCCCCAGCATTAATTTTCGTGAAGTATCGAATAGTAATAATAACATTGAACTAATTCTCAATTAACACTTAGCTTTGTTTCATGCAGCTTCTTAGATAGTCTTCATGAATTATTATTTGCATGTATCTGGGTATGGCAGCTTTAACCTAGGTTCTTATATCTTTATTTTATTCAAGAAATTTTTATTCAATTTGAGAACCTTTCACGTCTATTTTTTAATTGGAAATTGGCAGATATCCTTAGTGATTTGCTTAATGATGTTTATTACAAAATATCTAAGCAAATTGAAAATATTTGGTCATTAAATTAATGAGAACAAACATAAATTATGAGTATTTAATTGTGTAATTTTGAATGATGTAATTTATGCTCGCTTTACTCTGTATACATTTCATCTATGGATTAATTCAAGTAGCTATTTTAACTCACTTATTACTAGTTTCGGTAATCGTTATTATCAATATCACTAACTTTCCTACTGTTCTATCCCATTTTATGATTATTATTACTACTACCTTATGTTTCACTCACAAAATCCACGATGTATTAGTTTTTATGAGTTAATTAACTTAGTTAAATTCTTTCATTAGTAAGTGGATCAATTATCACAGGTTTCCTATAGGCTTTAGAGTCCACTACGAAACATTTGGGGTTGCTTTAAAACAGGTAAATCAGGGTATTGTGAAATAAACTCACTGGTGGAAGTTTGTTACGTTTTTCATTCACTTTTACAGTTGAATTTGGTGATTTATTTTAATGTTTATGACTATCTAAGTAACTTTGATGTGGCTAAAATATTATCACTTTGGTTTTCTTAGTATGCCTCTCTGTTAGAATTATTGTTTTAGAAGGGCGTTTTTATTACTATTCCTCGATATCCAAATCTATATCGTCACCAGAGGAGGCTTAGTAATTGTGCGATTTATAGGGTGATGAATTCTTATATTGATGATGGTTTTATTGCTTCATTAACAGACAAATAATAAGTTAATTATTATAACACAAATTGGTAAATCATAATATTAATATTTTAATCAATTTCTTATAAAAATATATCTATCATATGAGTTTAAATAGAATAGAATAGGAGTGATATAAAAACAAATAAATAGTGTGAATATTAAAAACTTAACTAAATTTATTTATATGTATATTGATGTGGTTTTGCTATCACAGTCATTTTCAAAATTAATCATGAATCAGTAAGCAGTTAAATTCAAAGCTATGATGCTTAATTCGATTGATCTATTGCTACTTTATCATGATTATTGGGTATCAATTTGATCTATTCCATAGCATCAATTTTGTAATATTTTTTATAAAAATAAAATAATAAATCTAATATAATTTAGATATTAATTCTAGTAGAATCACCATTATGGGTCTAATTTGAATCTCTTATATTTCTTCATTTCCTGCTATAAATATATTAAAAATAAAATAAGTAAAAATATTATTGAAATTTCTTAATTAAATTATTGTGTAAACTATTCTAGTTGTTAGCTTTATTTTAAATCATTTTTATTTTCAAGTTTTTGTGGAACTTTTTATTGCTATAATTTTTTACCTAAATCACTTAATTTAATGCAAAATCAAATTGTACAATATGGTATATGCAATAAGTGGTAAAATTTAAAAATATATATTTATTAGTAATTTGGTGGGTGCTTGATATTCATGTTTATCAGGGGTATCTACTTTAAACATATGCTCTCCATATTTTGCTGTTTTATTGCTTTCGTTTTATGTTATAATTTTGTAAAAAAGATATGTAGTTTTATCTATAATAGAATTCAGTATTTAATACTATTTAATGTTTAATTTTATTTCAAATTTTTTAAGATTATTAGGATTGAAGCTTATTTTTAAAAATCAAATTTTTATAATAATTTAATCTATATTCTGAAAAAAATAATTTATTTGCTTATTAGTATTTCCAAACATTATAATTTATGAATAATACTTCCAATAAAAATTCACACTATTTTTAGAGATAAAAATATGAGTTATACCTACTTAAAGTTTTATTATTAATTAATAGTAAGAATCATTAGAACTGAAGTACTTAATTCATAATAAATATACTTCCTTAATGAGGATGATCACAAATAAATATATTATCAATTTGTGGATATAATGGAAAAATAAGATTAAAAATATTGATTTAGGATTATTTGACCAATTAGATTATATGTTTATAATTCGTGTAGATAGGTTCTGTAATCAAAGTCATATGCTTTATCAATTTTATGAGCAGGGTAGAAAAAGGACAAGATAGCAACCCACACAATTTCTATGACCATAAGCAGAACAGTAATCAAACCCAAAAACAGTCCGTTTGAGTAGGATATTTTCAGTCTGCCCAGAGCGGAGGGTTTTCTATTTTCCTATATGTCATCGTAAACTTTTTCCACTCTGTATGCTACATTTCTCCAACTGTACAAGCTCTTTACGGTCTCGTGATAGTGGAAGGGGTCGATTGTCTGGTAGTTTTCGATTGCTCTCTCAAGCTACTG
>ARYC01019194.1:0-11630 GCA_000711775.1 Oxytricha trifallax | reverse complement strand
GTCGATTTTTCGATTTCTACATTTTCATTTGAGTTTTATTCAATACTTCTAAGTTTTTACTTGGCTTGTAATTTAATGATACTCTTTAAGTTGACAAACCAAGTTTCAACTTTTGTCTCACATCTTGCTATTCCCTTTCGTCTAACGATGTCTTAAACTTTGATAACTTTTTAGTGAAAGCATTTCTGAATTAATGCTTGATGGAAGGTGAAAACTTTTCACTTGAATTTGGATCATCTATTTTATTAGAAAGCTCTGAAAGAAGTTTCTTCTCTGTGTTCTCTCTATAAGACTGCTCTTTGAGAAACTGCTTTCTTTTCTTTATTTCTTCAGCATAACTTTAAAGATCTTCAATGTTGTTAGCTGCCTCATGCTACGATTTGTCTCTGTTATTTTATAGAATGCTCGAAGATTCTTTAATATGAGATTTTTATTATCTGTTTACTACACTCTCTAATCTGCCTAGTTATTTTATTGCACTATCTATGCCGTCTAGTTAATTAGATTTATATCAAAAATATAAGAAGAAAAGGTTAGGGTTAAATATTGGTACAATAGTTTATATTAAGATAGATTTAAAGCATTGTTTCAAGCACCTTTCATAAATCCTATGATTCTTTTTGCACATATTTATTTCATAGTGCATTTTTTCAGCATCATTAAATCTTTAATAAAAAAATTTAATTCTTATTACATTAGTTAATCAAACAAAATTAACATATAATACTTAAAAAATAAATTGAAATAAAATAATTTTTGAGAAACAGAAAATGAAATTCATGTTATTTTTTTAATTAAAAAAGTTAATTAGACATGAATATAGAATTTTCTTAAAATACAAAGTTCCATTTATAACTTAAAAAATTACACCAGATTCTTATTTATTTTTAAAAATATTTTTAACTATTAATTTTATGTCAATAATTTTTTATAATTATAATACAAAATTTTAGAGGTCTAGTAATTAAATGCTAAATTTTAAGATCTACAGAATTTAATGATATCTGGAAGAGGTCCATAATTTATTGCGTTTTATACTAAACTAGGTTATACAGTTCTAGCTGTTAAACTTTGCTTATATACTGTATTGTTCTCATCTTTTTTAGCTCTTTGCTAATTAAGAGTTAGTTTTGGTTTAGCATGATTAGTAACATCAGGACTATCATGTATAGATACTTTTCTTGAAGTTGATTTCTCAAATTATCGAAAGTTTTCATATCAGTGTTCTTGAAAATTTGATTCCTTCCTAATTGACCTGATAAGCTAATTTTACTCAGTAAAAGTTTAATTGCCATTTATAACCTCAGACTGAGTAATGTTCATGTTTCTCAAAGTAACAGACTTATGCTAACTTCTTTAAAATTTACTCTTTTTAAGAGTATTTTTCTTTTTTGATGGCGATTCACTCTCTAAGATTTTATTCTGGAATTCTGGGAATCTGAATTTATCTCTCAGCTGTCTTGGAGATAATCTGGCTGTTAACCCTATGGGAGGCTGTAAGTTTTAAATCTGAGTTAAATCGTAAGTTTGGCTTTATATCTGATTGAGAGTTGGTAAAACACTTAGACTATCTCTTATGTTGAGAGTAGTACAATTGAAAATAAAAAATAAAAAATTTCCAATAAATCCTTATTTATTATAATCATTTAATGATCTTCTTCATCATTAATTAAGTACTAAGATTCTTAAAACATTTAACTTTGATTTAAAGCAGGGCCACCTACTATTCTCTCAGGTGTGCTGTTCAAGCCTTTTAATTGTGAATTTTGATCAAATATAAACTTGCTGTTATTTTGAGTTCCAAATGTTTGTTACTTCTTGATATTACTTTTTAAAACGCTGTTTTACATATTATTGCTTTAAGGAGCTATTTGTTTTTAAGTCAATTTTGAAGCATTATTCGATTAAAATTTTGGTCCATTAAGTTTCAAAAGTTTATTGAAATCATTCATAAGTTCCTAGTTTGTAAATATCGGTATGTTAGTAATACCAGATTAAGATTACTAAAGCTAGGCTTTATTTATTGGCCCTGGAATCAGTGATTAAGTTTAGTTAAGATTAATATGAGATTGCTGCATAATTTTCGACTGAAAGTCCATTATACTACTGGATGTTGAGTTAAAGATAGACTTGCCACTTTTTGAAGCTTTTAAGGCATTGGAAGATTCTTGGATTGTCTTTATCAATTTGGCAAAACTTAAATCTCTTGTCTTTGAAGCTTGAGTCTTAAGTTGCTGGCTATCTTCTACAGTGTCATTGAGAAGGTTTTACTTTCTCTTTTTTTATTTGATAGTTCTTGAGAAAAATTTATTTACAACAATTTCCCCGAAATTTAATATGAATTAAGAAATTAAATAGAAATAGATGGAATTTTACTAAAACAATCTCATTATAATTTTGAATTATCAATCCTCTTCACTGTTGCTTCCAGTCTTAGCTTCAGGTGGCTACTCTTCACTATTTTTAAGCTGTTCTAAATAGTCTTTTCTAAGTACTCCTGCTGACTCATAAATCATATTTTTCTAGTTTCTTTTCATAGTAATATCAATGCTCAACTCTATCCAGTAATGTCCAGGGGCAACTTTCCATTATAAGCCTCTCTTAGCATAAATCTGATTGACTTTATCGAAATATTCATCCAGATAAACTCTAACAATTTTGGTGTAGGGGACTGTTGTCTGATCTTTTGTTTTGTAGTTTAGCATCATTACTCCGCTAACTAGGGTTAAGCAGCATGATAAAATGGAATAGGCAACGATATTTAGAGTAGTGGGATCGTCTTGGAAAACTGAAAAGTAGAGCATTAAAAGCACACAGCCGGTTAATAAAGTTGAGATTGTTAAAATCCAAACGAACCATTTTGGTGTCTAAGCGGCATCTACAAATTGTTATAAGATTAATTGAGAATGCTGGGAATAAGTAATCCTACTACTATTTTCACATTGTTATACTTACCAGCAATTCTTTTCTCAGAGTATGCTTTAGCATTTATCTTAGCTGCCTATTCTATGACAAATTTAAATTCTTGCTCGCTCATAATTCCCTTCAACCTTGGATCGTAACAAGTCTTAATAAACCCAGTTCCCTTACGATTTGATGGAATTATAATGAGGTCATTGCTGTTCTCTGGAAATTTCATATTTTCCATATAGTGACCTCGATTGAGATATTGACGAGGAATTTCCTCGAAAACTATATCGTCTCTACTACTCTCTTCTCCTGATTGATCCATGTTTTTAATATATTTAAATTATATATAAATTTAATAACTCTCAGAGAATATCATCTAATAAAATTGACTTATAATGATCTAGTAATATAAATCTTAAATAAAAATATAATTATTTGCAAATATGCTACAACAAAGAAGATAATTAAGTTTGAGAAACACTTCTCAAGGAGGTCTACAAACTTCTATATAACTTAATAAAAACTTAGCAAATTTAGAGTAACTAGAAAATCCTCACAATAATAACATAAAAAGTGAAATACAATTACCATTTCAGTAGTAATAAAATGATGCTAAATTATTCAATGAGAGCTAAAATCATTTCAACTTAATAAGGAATAGCTCGAATAATATCAACGTGCAAGATCATTTTTGCTTAAATTATTATATATCTACTAATTGTATCGTTAACTATTTTCTTAATAAATACTGTTAAATTTTGTTAAATTTATCATGGGTTAATCCCAAATACAAATTCATAAACTATTTAACATTAAGGTTCTGGCAGATTACAAAGAGGGATACCTGGGTTGAATTTAGTGAATTTAGGTGTAAAAGAAGAAATTGATAATATTTAAAGATTGAGAGGGTTGAGAGTGGGACTAGACAAAGTCAAGAACAACATTCACTGTATAATTTATAAAAATATATATAAAACTAAATAAATATATGAATTATTAGTTTAATATTAATGATTAGAAACTCAAGTAATCATTTGTATGATGTATCGCTAAATTCTTTAAGTAATACGGCGAGCAATTCACATAGAAAATTAGATTCTAAAAGATCATAGATCATGCATAAATCATTATTATATATTTTCTCAAGTTTTTGGTTTTTATTTTAGTTTAAATTTATTTAACCATTTTGATGTTTATTCCATAAAAAACATTTCTGGTAGCAATTTGTATTCATTCTTTTTAAATTTATACCAATAATTTTATTAACAATATTCTATATGTTCAAGTTATCAATTAATATTTTTAAGCTAATAAAATGCATAAATCAGGTGCATCACAAACTATCAACGATATGAATATGTTCAAATCTCGAATATTACCAGACATTAAAATCCAAGAATTAAACAAGCTAATTTCAGACCCAGAATTTATCGATAAACATCCTGAAGTAGTTGAAAAGCTAATAAATGGTAAAAATAATGGCAAATCAATTAATAAATAACAACATGGGAACAAAAGATATAACTTTGATTCAAAAGAAGGTGATTTATTATTTTTTATCATATTTTTCACTAAATAATTATAAGTTATTGATACTCAGTTTGGATCACATAATACTGGAAAGCTACAATAAAGTGCTAAAAATAGCAATTAATAAATTAATGGAAGTAATTACGGAAGTCAAACTTCAAGAACTATCAATCCTAATAAAAAAGTATTTAATATTATAAGGTGTGATAAATGAGAGTAAAAATAAAAATAAATCCATATTAAAAAGTTTTAAATTCAAGAGATTTCATAATTTCGATAAAGTTAATATTTTCAAATAACTTAAAGCTTGTTTAGTCTTATTAAAAAGAGGTTTTCCTTTAGTAAAATGGCTTAGTTATTAAATCTTTCCGCTACTATATATCGAAGAGCTTTGAACCATTCCAAAAGCTGCTTACTGTTTAAGCATTAAGTAAAACTATATTTTTTAAATTTTTATTTCACATCTTAAGTTTGAATTAAATTATTTATATAAGGAAGAAAGTTCATAGATTTTTATTTAACAGCTAATCAATAGATTTCACAATAAATTATTGGGTTCTATTCTAAATACATAGGAGCTTCGACTCCTTTGAATTGAATAGAAAATATTAAGTGTTTTCTGCCGTCTCTCTAGCAAAACTAGTTTTAAAATGATTCTTCTCCAAAATCTCCATAGTTCATATTATTTTTAAAATAAAAATTATCTACGCTAAAATATTTGAGAATGAAAAGGATTTGTATATATTATCAAATAAAATAAAAAAATTCATTTTGATTACATTTGTAAGGTTTTCTAAAATGACATTATTCCCAGGTAGATATCTAAACTTAAGGTCTCCCTCTATATTTACTAATTTTATATATACTTGACGCTTTTCAAAGCTATTATGAACAAGGAAGAGAGTTTCCCCTTAACCTATCAAATTGTCCAAATATTTTTATATTTAAATGGCTTTGTCGTCTCCAAGCTGATGAAACTTCTATTGCTAACTCAATTCATTTTTATGATGAAACAATGCACGGGGTGATAGTTAATTTTCATGGAAGAGATGTTTAAGTTTTTAATTTTTATCAGTTTGTGCTTTTTAGACTTCTACTGAGTCCCTGATATTCTCTGAAGTTTAAAGAGCATGTAGACCTTTCGTTTTTTCTTAAGAGATTTGATCTCTTCTTTTTATTGGTGTGACAACTTAATCGAATGGACTGATATCATAATACTGATTTTGCTATTTTTAGATCTTTGGGATATTTTGCTTATTTAACGCGACGAAACTTGTTAAGGGATTGAAATTAGTTGTGGGTCTGTTTTGTTGCTATGTAAAATCTGTTATTCTAAAGGGTAAACTCTTTTTATTATTAATTTAACCTATCAGTTAAAATTAAAAAATACTAAATGTGAACGATAATCTTTTTATATAGGAATGAGAGAAATATTTTTTAATTATATATCTTTTTGATCGAGTTGTTAGCGAATTCAGAATCAATATCATCTTGGTAATTTTGGATTTTATTTCCAATTGTAAACAACTGCAAATTTTACTGACTACTGACCACAGAATCTTGACCCATAAAATCTCTAATCTAATTGGGGTCTAAACTATCCTCATTTAACAATTTAGAAATTTATTATTATGAACTTGTTATGTTTTAGCTTGTTTCTATATCTAGTTAATTGTCGCTTGATCTGTTATCACTCATGTCATCATTCTAGAAAGATTAAGATTAATTTCTATTGTAAATTTTCTATGAATTATCAATTTTATTCTTGAAAAATTAATCGTACTAGTGCTACGTTCTATCTGCGATAATCTTAAACTATTTCGGCTCTTTTTAATTGCTTTAACTTAACCCTTGTCTAGGACTGGTTTTAATGACCTATTGATTATTTTAAGTGTTATTTTTCAAGTCTTTTAGTTCATTTTATCTCTGTGTGAATTGACTATTTTGAGTTTGGATGGTGCTTTGAATTTCCTGCTCACCTCGGAGGAAATCTTGAAATTCATATAAAATTGAGTCTGGAACATAACCAGAGTCCAATCCTTCTCTCAAAGATTCAAAACAAATTTCCTATTGAGATAGTGAATATTCCTCTAAATCTTAAATTTCCTCTTATGTATTTTTAAAGTCCTGTAATATTTAAATTTATTAATATTTACCCAAAATACTAGGTCCGCTTTAATGCTTAAATAATATAAATTATAAGCAATATTTAAGTAAGATCATTCTCTAATACATTGATATAGTCCAATTTATCCCTTATAAAAGCATTTTTACCAATAAAATCTTAAGAAACTGTAAATATCTGATCTTAATATACTTTCACATTGTTTTTCAAATCTTGCATTTACTAGTTTATTATTGTCTCATACGTAAACTGATATATCTACTATTATATCTAATATATTATGAATAAATTAGGGATTTATTGAACTAATTCAACCACTCTGGGGGAAGGTAGACTAATGTAGTCGAAAGACAATAGGATAAAGTATAAATATAATTAAACTATGATGGCTGACTTAAGCCCCAGCATTAATTTTCGTGAAGTATCGAATAGTAATAATAACATTGAACTAATTCTCAATTAACACTTAGCTTTGTTTCATGCAGCTTCTTAGATAGTCTTCATGAATTATTATTTGCATGTATCTGGGTATGGCAGCTTTAACCTAGGTTCTTATATCTTTATTTTATTCAAGAAATTTTTATTCAATTTGAGAACCTTTCACGTCTATTTTTTAATTGGAAATTGGCAGATATCCTTAGTGATTTGCTTAATGATGTTTATTACAAAATATCTAAGCAAATTGAAAATATTTGGTCATTAAATTAATGAGAACAAACATAAATTATGAGTATTTAATTGTGTAATTTTGAATGATGTAATTTATGCTCGCTTTACTCTGTATACATTTCATCTATGGATTAATTCAAGTAGCTATTTTAACTCACTTATTACTAGTTTCGGTAATCGTTATTATCAATATCACTAACTTTCCTACTGTTCTATCCCATTTTATGATTATTATTACTACTACCTTATGTTTCACTCACAAAATCCACGATGTATTAGTTTTTATGAGTTAATTAACTTAGTTAAATTCTTTCATTAGTAAGTGGATCAATTATCACAGGTTTCCTATAGGCTTTAGAGTCCACTACGAAACATTTGGGGTTGCTTTAAAACAGGTAAATCAGGGTATTGTGAAATAAACTCACTGGTGGAAGTTTGTTACGTTTTTCATTCACTTTTACAGTTGAATTTGGTGATTTATTTTAATGTTTATGACTATCTAAGTAACTTTGATGTGGCTAAAATATTATCACTTTGGTTTTCTTAGTATGCCTCTCTGTTAGAATTATTGTTTTAGAAGGGCGTTTTTATTACTATTCCTCGATATCCAAATCTATATCGTCACCAGAGGAGGCTTAGTAATTGTGCGATTTATAGGGTGATGAATTCTTATATTGATGATGGTTTTATTGCTTCATTAACAGACAAATAATAAGTTAATTATTATAACACAAATTGGTAAATCATAATATTAATATTTTAATCAATTTCTTATAAAAATATATCTATCATATGAGTTTAAATAGAATAGAATAGGAGTGATATAAAAACAAATAAATAGTGTGAATATTAAAAACTTAACTAAATTTATTTATATGTATATTGATGTGGTTTTGCTATCACAGTCATTTTCAAAATTAATCATGAATCAGTAAGCAGTTAAATTCAAAGCTATGATGCTTAATTCGATTGATCTATTGCTACTTTATCATGATTATTGGGTATCAATTTGATCTATTCCATAGCATCAATTTTGTAATATTTTTTATAAAAATAAAATAATAAATCTAATATAATTTAGATATTAATTCTAGTAGAATCACCATTATGGGTCTAATTTGAATCTCTTATATTTCTTCATTTCCTGCTATAAATATATTAAAAATAAAATAAGTAAAAATATTATTGAAATTTCTTAATTAAATTATTGTGTAAACTATTCTAGTTGTTAGCTTTATTTTAAATCATTTTTATTTTCAAGTTTTTGTGGAACTTTTTATTGCTATAATTTTTTACCTAAATCACTTAATTTAATGCAAAATCAAATTGTACAATATGGTATATGCAATAAGTGGTAAAATTTAAAAATATATATTTATTAGTAATTTGGTGGGTGCTTGATATTCATGTTTATCAGGGGTATCTACTTTAAACATATGCTCTCCATATTTTGCTGTTTTATTGCTTTCGTTTTATGTTATAATTTTGTAAAAAAGATATGTAGTTTTATCTATAATAGAATTCAGTATTTAATACTATTTAATGTTTAATTTTATTTCAAATTTTTTAAGATTATTAGGATTGAAGCTTATTTTTAAAAATCAAATTTTTATAATAATTTAATCTATATTCTGAAAAAAATAATTTATTTGCTTATTAGTATTTCCAAACATTATAATTTATGAATAATACTTCCAATAAAAATTCACACTATTTTTAGAGATAAAAATATGAGTTATACCTACTTAAAGTTTTATTATTAATTAATAGTAAGAATCATTAGAACTGAAGTACTTAATTCATAATAAATATACTTCCTTAATGAGGATGATCACAAATAAATATATTATCAATTTGTGGATATAATGGAAAAATAAGATTAAAAATATTGATTTAGGATTATTTGACCAATTAGATTATATGTTTATAATTCGTGTAGATAGGTTCTGTAATCAAAGTCATATGCTTTATCAATTTTATGAGCAGGGTAGAAAAAGGACAAGATAGCAACCCACACAATTTCTATGACCATAAGCAGAACAGTAATCAAACCCAAAAACAGTCCGTTTGAGTAGGATATTTTCAGTCTGCCCAGAGCGGAGGGTTTTCTATTTTCCTATATGTCATCGTAAACTTTTTCCACTCTGTATGCTACATTTCTCCAACTGTATAAGCTCTTTACGGTCTCGTGATAGTGGAAGGGGTCGATTGTCTGGTAGTTTTCGATTGCTCTCTCAAGCTACTGCAAGAGTTTAATAGCAAGTAATATATAGTGATAATATAAACCCGTTACTAGTTTTAATAAAAATAATTAAATCATGTTTCTGTGGATTAGGTGGTGCTAAGTAAATCATTTGATCCGGTAGCAATTCAATGATAACTATACATTTAAAATTAATAAATAAAAGCATAGGTTCGAAAATTAAGAAATCATTAAGAGCCACAAATAAATTAAAAAATCTTTATTAAGAATAATAATTCACAGATACCACCAACATTAGTACTAACACATAATAAACCGCAACTAGCTGCTTCCAGAATAGCTATACAGAATCAAAACCCCAAAACCCCTTAGTGAGGTTTATAAGTGCTTTGATTTGTAGGGTATAGTTGGGGTCTTATTGGGGTTAGTAGAGAAAACGGAAGTTTTATGTGAATTTAATGAATATTTAATGAGTAATAATGTGTTTAATTCAAACAAATTTTATCTGCTTATCTTTGTGGTATCTCTTGAACTTAGCTCTCTTTAATGTTTCAAGTATATCTTCTAATGATGATCTTGGATATGCTGGAGCTCTTACTATGATCATCTCAACCATTTTCTTAATCTAATTGCATACATCTTCTTGCTTTATATGTTTAACAGCCATGCTTATTGATTACTTTTCTTGCTTTTTTCCGAAGTACGACATACTTTCCATATCGCACTCTAAAATAATTGCTTCTACCGCCCAGACATCTCACTAAACAGAGCCATTAGTCCACTTCTCTCTTATTGGGAAGTACCCAGGTGTGCCTAGCACTTTAGCTAAAGTCACTATTTCTTACCTTCTTGCTCTATTGAAATCAATGACTACTATTTCTAAAGGACAGAGATTTAGCATTACATTTTCTGGCTTCAAATCTCTATGAACATACCCTAGATCATGCAGCTCTTTCACACCCTTGGTCATTTCCGTGAGTATCTCATTCAAGTCATCTGGGTATCTATTATGGTAGAGATAATCTCTTAGAGTCATTTCAAATTTCTTAAGTCGTAGTGCAATAAAAACATGTCCAAGAATAACTCCATCGAGTTTAAGCAAGTTCTTGCATTACCTTTTATGAGCCTCTCTTAGTATTATGTATTCATTGGCAAACTCATTTTGATACTGCTCGTTCCTAATCAGATATTTGAAAGGATATACTTTATAAGCATACTCATCAACTACTATGAGTTTTGCCTTGTTAGGCACATCAATATGTAAATAGTTGTCAATGCAAAAACTGAGATCTACTGCATTTAATGCAGGTATATACATAGCTCTCTCTTACAAGTATGCTATATATAATTCATTAGCTGGTTGGTTCATTGACTCAAAACGTTTCTGCTTCTTAAGTCTCTCTTCCTGCTCTCTTTTAAGACTCTACAGTATTGGACTTTCTCTTGGCTGGTATAAGTTTTTATGTTTCTTTATCTTGCATTAAAAACTCACTTAAATGATGTTTCTGCATGTGTCTTTTAACTTTAGCTGAGTGAGTGTAAGACTTCATGCAAGTCGTGCACTAATACCTGCCATCGACCTTTTCGTGCTTAATATATATCTTAGCTCTCCCAGAGTGCATCTCTTTGATGTGCCTCTTCAAGCTCGAATCAGTTGAGAAGAAATTTTAGCATTCATCACATTAGAATTCTTTAATCTTTTCTAGTGGGAGATGTTCTTTTAACTCCTCAACATCTTCGATTAGCGTTTAAATACTTATCTCTGCTCTCTGCTTCCTGATATTTATTTCTAGAACAAACACCTCTGATTCAAACTAAAGAGCTTTAAGCTCTGGCTCCTTTTCAATGTATATGATCTCTGGCTTCTTAGTTTATCCAAAGTATAGCTAAGATTATCCACTGCCAAGAGAGACTGCTTTGCGATTTAAGTTAGCCGCCATGTTTAAATTCAAATTTAAATTTCTATTATAAGCTCTAATAACCTCTCTAGTTATAGTAACTTTGTATAGGAGTTGGTACTGCAACAACAATGGTTGATTCTTAGGCGTTAGACATCATATTTATACCAAGTTTATTACTATGAATTTCCTAAATTAATGCTTAATATTTTTAATTTTTGTACCAATTTATATAAAATTCAGGTTGGTACTGGTACCAATTAGGTTTTGAACCATTTTGGAACTTTTCAATTAA
>ARYC01019193.1:0-18080 GCA_000711775.1 Oxytricha trifallax | reverse complement strand
CGAAAATTAAGAAATCATTAAGAGCCACAAATAAATTAAAAAATCTTTATTAAGAATAATAATTCACAGATACCACCAACATTAGTACTAACACATAATAAACCGCAACTAGCTGCTTCCAGAATAGCTATACAGAATCAAAACTCCATAACCCCTTAGTGAGGTTTATAAGTGCTTTGATTTGTAGGGTATAGTTGGGGTCTTATTGGGGTTAGTAGAGAAAGCGCAAGTTTTATGTGAATTTTATTAATATTTAATGAGTATTAATGTGCTTAATTCAAACAAATTTTATCTGCTTATCTTTGTGGTATCTCTTGAACTTAGCTCTCTTTAATGTTTCAAGTATATCTTCTAATGATGATCTTGGATATGCTGGAGCTCTTACTATGATCATCTCAACCATTTTCTTAATCTAATTGCATACATCTTCTTGCTTTATATGTTTAACAGCCATGCTTATTGATTACTTTTCTTGCTTTGTTCCGAAGTACGACATACTTTCCATATCGCACTCTAAAATAATTGCTGCTACCGCCCAGACATCTCACTAAACAGAGCTATTAGTCCACTTCTCTCTTATGGGAAGTACCCAGGTGTGCCTAGCACTTTAGCTAAAGTCACTATTTCTTACCTTATTGCTCTATTGAAATCAATGACTACTATTTCTAAAGGACAGAGATTTAGCATTACATTTTCTGGCTTCAAATCTCTATGAACATACCCTAGATCCTGCAGCTCTTTCACACCCTTGGTCATTTCCGTGAGTATCTCATTCAAGTCATCTGGGTATCTATTATGGTAGAGATAATCTCTTAGAGTCATTTCAAATTTCTTAAGTCGTAGTGCAATAAAACCATGTCCAAGAATAACTCCATCGAGTTTAAGCAAGTTCTTGCATTACCTTTTATGAGGCTCTCTTAGTATTATGTATTCATTGGCAAACTCATTTTGATACTGCTCGTTCCTAATAAGATATTTGAAAGGATATACTTTATAAGCATACTCATCAACTACTATGAGTTTTGCCTTGTTAGGCACATCAATATGTAAATAGTTGTCAATGCAAAAACTGAGATCTACTGCATTTAATGCAGGTATATACATAGCTCTCTCTTACAAGTATGCTATATATAATTCATTAGCTGGTTGGTTCATTGACTCAAAACGTTTCTGCTTCTTAAGTCTCTCTTCCTGCTCTCTTTAAGACTCTACAGTATTGGACTTTCTCTTGGCTGGTATAAGTTTTTATGTTTCTTTATCTTGCATTAAAAACTCACTTAAATGATGTTTTTGCATGTGTCTTTTAACTTTAGCTGAGTGAGTGTAAGACTTCATGCAAGTCGTGCACTAATACCTGCCATCGACCTTTTCGTGCTTGAAATATATCTTAGCTCTCCCAGAGTGCATCTCTTTGATGTGCCTCTTCAAGCTCGAATCAGTTGAGAAGAAATTTTAGCATTCATCACATTAGAATTCTTTAATCTTTTCTAGTGGGAGATGTTCTTTTAACTCCTCAACATCTTTGATTAGCGTTTAAATACTTATCTCTGCTCTCTGCTTCCTGATATTTATTTCTAGAACAAACACCTCTGATTCAAACTCAAGAGCTTTAAGCTCTGGCTCCTTTTCAATGTATATGATCTTTTGCTTCTTAGTTTATCCAAAGTTTAGCTAAGATTATCCACTGCCAAGAGAGACTGCTTTGCGATTTAAGTTAGCCGCCATGTTTAAATTCAAATTTAAATTTCTATTATAAAGCTCTAATAACCTCTCTAGTTATAGTAACTTTGTATAGGAGTTGGTACTGCAACAACGATGGTTGATTCTTAGGCGTTAGACATCATATTTATACTAAGTTTATAACTATAAATTTTCTAAATTCATGCTTAATATTTTTAATTTTGGTACCAACTTAGAAAAAATTGAGGTTGGTACTGGTACCAGTTAGGTTTTGAACCATATTGGAACTTTTCCATTAAAACCTCATTAGTTTAAAACTAGGTACTAATTAAGTTTTGGTACTATTAAATTAGTACCAATTGAAATTAAACGAATTTAGTACCAGTACTAATTAAATTTAAACAAATTTAGTACTAATTTAATGGAACTAAATTGATAAAAATGGAGCTTCATCTCTGCAGTTTGTTACAGCTTCTGCAAACTTTCTCCACGTATCTTGCAGGGTTGACCTCCTATAAGATGCCCATATTTAATAGTAAGATTTTAAACAATAGGATCCAGAAGTCTATAAGTTATAATTTGAAATTCATTAATAGGGAGAGGAACAAAGATGGAATCACTCAATGATCAAATGAAAAGAGTCGAGGCTCAAGAAATGATATCAAGATTCAGAAGTAAGGAAGATCTCTATCGATACCTAACTTTACATGGTAAGATAACTCGATGATTATTAACATATTAAACAGTTGGTTTATTCCTTCCTACGATGGAAGGTACCAAAATTTCATTCTTGAAAGCAATACTTTGTGAGGAGAAGAAAGCTTTTAAAAATAAAGAGATTAAACTTATCGAAATTCCCAACTACCCTGAGATTTCAGTCACTAATCTTTATGAGGATGCCATGTTAGATGAGGAAGTGGTAGTTTACCTTCCTACCAAGAAGCAATTCTCTAATAAACTCCCAGAGAGGATCTTTTTCTTTGGTGTTCTTGGTACAATAAAGAGGATTATCTCAGAGAAATTATTGAAGAATCACATAAGAAACGATATTCTATTTCTCCTGAAGACTAGAAGAAGCAAGGCATTCTTATAAGCTCAGCTTGGCTAGAGGAACTTAAGAAGCATCCTTATCTTTCAAGTAAGCTTTGACATATAACTTTGTAGGAAAATCTGGCACTGGTATATATTTTATGAAAGAGTATGCTAAGGTTCATAGAGAAAGAAAGTCGCAGACAATTCATGAAGTGAGCAAGAGACTTTATAAAGATGTTTAAAAGCCAGATGAAATGAACATGGACGCAGGAGCTGGCACAAAGAGAAGAAATATGGGCCCAAGCAAGCCATATGAAGAGAAGAAGAAAGAGAAGCCAAACCCATTTATGGGCCAGTTTAATATGTGAATGTATTCATTCGTTTAAATCTAAAACTTATTTATAAACATTCATTCTTCCCTCTCTCGCACAAATTGTTGTCTTATCTACGCTCACTCTCTTACAGCTGCTTTGAATCAAGTCTACTGTATCGATGGGCAAGTCATGCATAAGATGATACAGCAGAAGCTTCTTTTAGTGAGTCTTTATTTAACTCCAGTAGAATTCTATTCCATTAAATTAAGGGCTGTAAGGAACGTTGTATACAGTGGTTATGTTTAGGTCTTCATAAGCTTTCTTAGACTCCTTAGTCTTATGAACTGATAGGTTATCACCAAACAGGATGATCTCTTGGTTGCTATACTTCTCTCTGAGCTTATGTAGGAACTCTATGTACTACTCTCGCTTAATAGACCGAGGATGAATCACATAACTCTCTAAGCCTGAATCTTCACTTATACCAGCTAAAATTGCATGAGTGACTACCTTTACTTTTTAGTCATAAACTTCTATGTTATCATACTTCTTGTACCATGACTTATTAATAAAAGTGTTGAACGTAAACACAGCTTCATCTGCATGTATGAACTTGATGTTATTATCAATAGCTCTCTGAATTTAATCATATATATAGTTTAAATTATTACTATAAAATGGCACTGTAAAATCAATCACTCTCTTAACTCTGTTGACAGTCTTGAAAGTAATACCATTTCGTCTATAAATATTGGCTATAGTCTAAGGAGAGATACGCATGTCTGGAAACTTGCGATGAAACATGACAGCTCGTTAGTCAAGAGGAAAGTGAGCCCAATACTTTAATGTCTTAGAGTCACAGAGATAGTCAATATGGACCTGTGAGAACTTTTATTTTCTTGCAGGATGTTTTCAAGAGCCTGAGTTATAATGTTAAACAGCTAACAAGCAATGATACCTAACGGTTGGGGCACTCTTGTGTAGGAGTCTTGCTATGGCTGTATAATTCAACACTGGTTTGACTTAGTCTATATTAAAACTTGTACCATACCGAAGCTTAAGCAGTAAATCTAAATATTACTCATCATAAATAGACCCTAAATTTCGCTAATTTCTATTTCTCATTTTGCAAATTGGCCTAATTTCTCTACTAACCCCAATAAGACCCCAACTATACCCTACAAATCAAAGCACTTATAAACCTCACTAAGGGGTTTTGGGGTTTTGAATGTACTTGTTTATTTCATGTATAAGTTTTATCTGTTATCATTATTATTATTTAAAGCTGTACGGAATTAATTCTGGGGCTTAAGCCAGCCTGTTTTTATATAATCAGATATTCATACTTTGACTTTTGGCGATCCAGTTTCCTCTTTCCGAGGGGAGTTACCCCTATATCTACTCAGATTTATCTGTTAATAATTAAAAAAGTCAGTAAGTTTTTTATAAATTTTAATTGAAATTCTGTTATCTCTAATTTATATCAATCTACATGTCTTAACTATATAAATTTTTAATAATCAGGATTCTAAGAACATAAATGAACGATAATCAACAAGTAATATTTCCAGGTTTAATATTAATGTATTATTGAAATTTTAGATTCCTAATTATATATTGTTTAATATTCATTAGTAATCATATTTTCAGAATCATTAACTAACTACTATATATTAACTATATTTATTTCTATAATTACAAAAATAAAATTTTTTATGATAAATGAGTAAATCAACAAAAACTTTGGTCTTGCCTAAGAGACTAGGTTAAGTAAGCTAAAATAAATATAAAAATATTTTACAGAAGATTTTAGGTGGCACTAAGTATCTTGTTGTAGGTTTTATTATTATTTAATGCTGTTTGGAGTTTAATACTGGGGCTCAAGCCAATCAGTCAGATAAATCAGATAGTTTCATGCTCTGTTGTAAGTTAGTTTCAGATTACTTGTCATGATTCTTCAATGATTAAACTTTTGGAACTATTCTTTTTTGCAATATTTTTTTAAGAGCATAATGAATATGATAACTCATTTATTTCTTTTTGCAATGCCAAATTTTAATTAAATAATTTTTTAGTTGTAAGTAAATGTTAATACCAATTCATAAATCTAATGAATGTTAGAATTAATCTATATTAGAAATTTCATTTATAGTCATATTTCAGTTTAATTCTTCTCAAATGCGTATTTTTACCATTATTTCTTTGAGTTAATGAAACATTATTAACCTATTTATTGGGAGATATTATATTTTAATATAAGATTTAATGATATAACTAATTATTGCGAGTTTATCAATATTATTATTATCTTGAATCTCAATACTATTTGGATTATTTTACTGAGTTTTATTTTAGTCAAAGTTATATTAAGGTATATAATTCTAAAATTTAAGATAATTTGATTATTAAGCTGCTATAGTATTTATGTAATCATGTAATATTGATAATAAATCATACAGTTTGAGTCTAAGTCTTAAGAATATTGGAAAGTAGAATACAGCTGAGAATTTTGAGAAAGTTTAGAATCGATCTGATATAATTTGTAATAAAATTAAGGTTATAGCTCATTTTTATGAAAAATAATAGGAAAAATAGATGATTATTAGAATTCAAATAGGATTTAATATAATATTTCTATACATAATTTAAATGTAAAAATTCAAGCAACTTTCCCATTCAAATATTGTTTTTTGTATCTGCCAACTGTCCAAGTATACAGGTATTCTATTTAATCTCTGCCACTATTAGAATTGTTCATTCAACTTAATCGGTACTCCACTTTAACTAGTAATGCTATTTAATAAAAAATATGAGGCATATAAAATTAAACTTACATAATAGAATGTAAGAATTTGTATGAATGAAAACTTAAATACAAAATGATAGATTGACTTAATATCTATTGAAGGGTTCCTTTAAATACAAAATACATAGTAGAATGTAAGAAAGTTTAGAGAGATTAGATTTAACAAAGCAGATGCTAAAGTTCCTAAATGACTAAGATAATTATAACCATGGACTAATCACCGAGGATTTGAATAAGATTTTCGATTGACTCTCCCCTTTCTGAATCAGTAGAAGCTTTGAGATAGTTTTAGATTTCATCTGGAATTTGTTTAATGATACCTCCTACGATTCTGGCAATGAAAATAGAAGAATTCTCACCACTATCCTTTGTGAATGTGTTGACAATCTTATCAACGTTGTAAGTGGCAGTGATTTGAGCAACAGTATCAGTGATCTCCTTGTTAATAAGGAAAACTTATGGGAGCTTTATTGGATCTTTGAATTGAATCATCATTGGAGTGCCTAGAATTCTTAGCCATTAAACTGGAAAAGCTTACTATTTTCAGGAAAGTCTGAATGCGCTGACCGTAAATCGTTAAGACAACTCCGTTTCACATAAGTGGAATTCATTCCTTGGATTAAAGGAAATCGGCAACAGTTAGATAGATTGCGTTGATTATGTAACAAATAATTCAAATCCTCTTGATGGTGTCAATGAGTTGGTCAGATGCAAGAATTGAGGAACTCATTACATTGTAGCAGTCTGATTCGAGACTTGGAGAGAATTGAAGGCCAGCGGTGAGACCAGTCAGGGGAGTAGTCAAACCATTACCATTGTTGATGATTTCTACACGTCTGGGCAACTTGCCAGTCTTAAGTACTCTGTTTTCAGTGCTGTGTTGATCCAAAGTGAATCTGTTTGCAATAAGTACACGATCGAATGCTCAGACAAGTGCGAGACTTCAAAGAAGTGCGATAAGAAAAGCAAATGATTTCTGCATATTAATTTTATTATTAAAATTTACTAGATTATTTAGATTCTAATTATATTATTATTATTTGACAATTCGAAAGCAATCTAATATGAGACATCTGATTCAATTATAAATTTATTTTAACAACTTCATTATTTCAAAACAAATTACTCTTTTATAAAATGAATGAATATAATCATCGTTTTCTATATCTTACTTTTCATTCATCATAATTAATTATTAAAATTTAATTACCTGTTTTTAAATAATAAATTATGATTATTTGCAATTAGTTAAAGGAATTATTTGAAAATTAAAAAATATTCTTAATTAATAGATTAAAAGTTTTTTACATTAATAATTACTAAATAATTTTAGGCTTTACTCAGCATTAAAAAATATTTAAAATCTGATTTATTTTTATAAAAACACTTACTCAAACAATGATACAAAAAATTATGATTTAATTAAAAATATTTGGCATTAAAAATTTTATAAACATTATGAAATCAATAAATAAAACTATCAAATAACTGCGTTCAAATCACAAAATAAAAGTAAGTACAGTTAAAAATAATTAAATTTCATTAATTATTTAAAAGTCTTTTTATATAGGGAATTAATATGTTTGTAAGTTAAATATTAGTGTAATTAAGATGTTCTCTAGTTATGATTAAAGCTAATAAATCTTTATAATAAAAACTAGTCTGTTGTTATGAATAAAAACAGAAAAACCCTTTCAGTAGTTTGATTGAGTTTTTGATTGATAAAAGTAGACTACTGGTGAATGCTTTATTAGGGCTTTAATAGGGTTTATATAGGGATTTAATGTTTAAATATTATTATTTTAAGTGAGTATAACAACCGAGTTTTTAAAATATTTCACACAAACATAAGCTTAGAGTCATGTGGCAGTTCTCTGAATTTTATCTTTCTAAGTTGATGTTTGATTGTTTTTATTGTTAATTAATTCTCTTAGCTTGGCTTGATAATAGTTGAGTATGCAAGTTCTCTGAGACCTCCATTTATTTTATTTTTATCGAAATATTGTTTGATTCTTTGCTAAGAATCTCTCTCACCCTTGCAGCTAAAGTAATCGTTCTTTGGCATTTCACTCTCTATTATTATTTCTGCTTGAGCCCAGATATCCCATTAAGCGTCTCTATCTCTCCAATCCTCTCTCTCTGGGAAATATCCAGGAGTGCCGTATACATTTCTTTATGCAGAGGCTTGCACTTTTTGAGCTCTGTTGAAGTCTATAATAAAAACTCTAAGAGGCTGAAAGTTCATCATGATATTCTCTGGCTTTAAGTCTCTATGAACATAACCTAGCTTGTGAAGCTCTTCAATCCCTTCAACTATCTGCTATACTATTTAGCTAATTTATCTCTGACATCTATTGTCAGATAAGAATTCTCTGTAAGTCATTTCAAGTAAAGGAAGCCTGAAGGCTACATGATCTTTACCAAGTAAAATAGCATCAAGCTATATGATATGCCTGCACTCATTTAACTTTGCCTTTTAAAGAGCATAATACTTCATTAGCAAATTCCATTTGGAACTAGTCATCAGCAAGGAAGTAATTGAATGTATATATTTTATAGGCATACTAATCATCAGTGATGACTCTCTTCTCTACTTTATCCTCAAGAGTTAGGTAGCTTTCAAGAACAGAATCTATGTCAATAAATATTAAGATTGGAATCTTTATCGCCTCATTTTTTACCAAAATTTTATTGATGTCAGAGACAGGAAAGTTCTTGACTGCTTTCTTCATTTTTACTTACTTCTAGACTTCAACTCTAAGAGAGTCCACTGAGTTTCTTGATCTTCTCTATTAGAGGAATCTTTTTCCTGTAGGATCATGAATAAAGACAAAACTTGAATTGTGCTTTTTTTTAAGTGCACTTTGAGGTCTCTAGTATGAGAATATGGCTTCTCACAGAACTCACAGACATACTTCCTATCTTTCTTTTAATGCTTGAGATATAACCTTGGCATATCGTTGTGTATATCCCTTAAGTGTATCTTGTAAGTTGACTTATAGAGGGAAACTTTATTGCAATCTTTGCATTAATAGTCTACTTTGGCTGGTATATTAATGCTTAATGGCGGGTTGTTTAACCTCCTCCTCAATTTGCACAGCTTCTATGATAACCTCCTATTTAACTTATATTTAAATCTCAAAGCTAGACCGGCCAAAGTTGTCATAATTAGGCTCCAACTGAGTAAAAGCGTCTCTGGTATTTACTTTTCTTGGTTACTGCAATGATAATTTTTATTGACTTTACCCAAGTAATGCCGCTCTTCTCAAAAGGTTAGCCCTCATTTTAGTTTGCTGATATATTTAAATATAATAATGATAATATTTACCTTGATAAAGTATAATATTCAAGTATAAGACACTCTGGTAGATTCTTTGCTGAGAAGTAAGAAAATTAACTAACCATAGTAGTATGTAAGTTGACATATTTTATGAGAATTTTATACGTTTTAGTAAATTAAAATACTCCTAATGAAGTTTTGTTTCTCTAGGAGATCCTCCAAATCAAGTTAACTTAATTTGGAGGTAAAGTTATTAAACATTTTTTAATTTAATATGCTCCTAATTAAGTTTTAACCTTAAAATTTAACTCCTAATAAAGTTTAAACTTAATTTGGAGGACCTCCTAAAATAATTAAACATTATTAGGAGCAATTTAATGGAGATAGATTGATATAAATGGAAATCAATCTGTGAAACTTGGAGCAAGTTTTTAAAGTTTTCTCAGCATATCTTTTCAAGGCTGACCTCCAGTAGGTCCTCCCTATTTAGTAGTAAGATTAAATAAACTTAGAATGGATATCCATAATTTTAAATTTCATTAACATTTCTAGAAAGAGGAAGCAAAATGGAATCTATGAATGATGCAATGAAGAGAATTTAATCTCAAGATTTAATAGGAAAATTTCGAAGTAAAGAGGACCTCTATAGGTACTTGGTTTAGCAAGGTAAATTTTTAACTAATACTAATAGATTAACCATAGTTGGATTGTTCTTGCCGACATAGGAAGGATCTTAAATCTCATTCTTATAAGCCTTACTGAGTGAAGAAAAAAGGTTTTAAATCTAATGAAATTAGGATGATAGAGATACTTAACTACCCTGAAATATCAGTGACAAACCAATATGACAATGCTATGAGTGATCCAGACGTAACTATCTACCTTCCATAATAAAATTTTAGTCGAAAATATTGAAGATTTAATTTTTAAAACTAATAGATAAACTTAAAGCCATACATTTTCCATTTCAGAATAAAAATAATGAAAATGTTTAAAATTAAAAAAGGAACTAATTTTAGGTAAAGCTTAAGAATACATTCTAAAAAATTAAATATCCTAATTCAAAAACTAATCTTAGAATCAATAAGAAATTTAAATGCTCTTTACTTCATTAAGAGTTGAATTGACATTACCGAGAAAAATAAATTATAAACTGAATTAAAAGCATCATAAGTCTAAAATTAAGAAAAAAATGTCTCTAGATTGGATTATGATTTTTTGGTTAGCAATAAGAACTTGTTTGTAAGATTTCTAGCATCATAATATATGGTTAATTAGATAGTTCTATATAAGAACAAACTTAGATAATTCTCAAACAATTGATAATCATCTACTCAGAGGAATGAAGCTTAGCGGAACATCCTCTCTCATTGTTAGTATATAAGAGATGTATTAGAGGCTTTTATTGCTTCACAAGTTTAAAAGCTTATTCAAACCCCAAAACCTTTTCAGTAGTTTGATTGAGTTTTTGATCTATAAAAGAAGACTATTAGTGCATTCTTTATTGGGGTTTTAATAGGGTTTATGTAGTGGTTTAATGTTTAAATATTAGTAATTTAAGTGAGTAAATGCGAGGTTTGGGGTCTGTTTATCACTGTGAGAATTTAGATTTATTGTTTAAGGTGCGCTATGGATGCGATGAATATAGTAAATAACTCAAGCCTGTTCTGAATTATACTTCTATAGCAAGGCTAATCCATAAATCTCCTGCTACTGTTAGGTCTCACTGTATATTAGCATTGAATTAAAAGAGAGAGAGCAACTTATTTCGAAGCCTAAGAGACCCTTTAAATTTTAGCAGCATCATATCGATTATCTTATTAATGATAAGACTCTTAAATACTGGGCTCACTTCTCTCTGGCCTAAAGAGCTGTGATGTTTCATCTTCAATTTCCTGAGCTTCATATCTCTCCTTAATCTATAGCGAACATATATAAAAAGAACGGAATATCTTACAAGACAGTCAATCGCATTATATATTCAATTAAATGCAAGAGGTCTTTAGAGCATAATATAAAGTTCATACATGCTGATGAGGCAGTATTTACATTCAATACCTTTATATCAAGGTCTTGGTACAAGAGGTATAGTAATATAGAAGTTTATGACTAAAAGGTTAAGGTGTAAACTCATGCTATTCTTGGTGGAATAAGTAAAGATAGTGGCCTCGAGACTTATGTTATTCACCCTCGTTCTATAAAGACTGAATAATATATTAAGTTCTTGCAATAAATCAGAGACAAGTACGCTCACTAAAAGATTATTCTATTCGTTGATAACTTGTCAGTTCATAAAACTAAAGACTCAAGCAAGGAATATGAAAGGCTAAACATAACACCTGTATTTAATGTTCCTTACAGCCCTTAGTTCAATGGAATTGAATTATATTGGGGATTATTGAAAGGTCATTATAAGAAATTGCTGCTCTACCATCTGATGCATGATTTAAAGATAGATACAGTAGATTTTATTAAGAGTGCTGCTAAGAGAGTCAGCGATGATAAAGCTAAAGTATGCGCAAGAGAAGGGAGATTTTGTGTATATAAATAAGTTTTAGATTTAAGCGAATGAATAAGTTCACATATAAAATTTGCACGTAAAAGGATTTGACTTTTCTTTCTTATCTTCCTCTTAAGGTTTTCTTGGACTTATGTTTCTTCTCTTAGTGCCAGCCCCTGCATCTATGTTCATCTCGTCTGGTATTTATAAATCTTTAAGAAATCTCTTACGCAATTAAATAGCAGTGCCAAGTTTTTCTATAAAGTTAGAAGATTAAGCTTACTCTAGATGAAAGGATACTTTTGAAGTTCAAACAGTCAGGTGTCACTTATTTTAATACCTTGCTTCTCTTTTTCTTCAGGATAGATGCTGTAGCGTTTCTTATGAGCTTCTTAAATAACTATATTTAAGTACTCAGGTTTCAGAGTTGCAAGAACACCAAAGAAGAAGTTTCTCTCTGGGAACTTTTTCTAGAGCTGTAGCTTTGATGTTGTTCAAATACATCTAAAATCACGATTAGAATTCCAAATGATTTAATTTTGAATTAGGAATTTTTCTATTTTGTTATTTTTTTCAACAAAAGTTCAGTTATCTTTATTGATTCCTCAGTCGGAGTTTAAATAAGCTAAGTCTAAAAAAAGTTTAGTTTTATTACTCAGGTGGATTAATTAAAATGATTTTCTTGTGAAGAAAACTCTGAGTTATTTGAGTAAAATTTTATTTAGTCACAAATTTTCTAAAGAAAATTCCTTTTATAATTTTATCTGAGTTTCTCCACTTTTTATATTTATTTTAATACTAGCAAGTAAATATTAGAGGATAAAGCCTATTTTTTATATAAAATTAATTCTATTAAATATTAAACTTTTTTTTTTATTCCTTTAATATATTGTAGAAATACATTTGAATTTGGAAAATTAATTATAATTAAATTAAATATAAATCAAAATCGTGGCAGTTAAAGTTGGCCAATTTAAACGATCTTGGGCTCATTCGATAGAGAATTCAAAATTAGCTGGACTTTATTATTGGCGGTACTATTTTATCACATCGAGGGAGCGAGATAACTCGACTTTAATGTGAGGGTATAATTTAATGAATTTAGAGGTGTTTAATTAAAGTCGAGTTATCTCGCTCCCTCGATGTGATAAAATAGTACCGCCAATAATAAAGTCCAGCTAATTTTGAATTCTCTATCGAATGAGCCCAAGATCGTTTAAATTGGCCAACTTTAACTGCCACGATTTTGATTTATATTTAATTTAATTATAATTAATTTTCCAAATTCAAATGTATTTCTACAATAATTTAAATTGACAGAAAAATTCTTTTCAAATATTAATAGCTTTATCAATAAATTATTTTGTCTCATTAATAATATTCTATAGAGATATGGAATAACATAAATGTAAGAATAATTATTCCAATAAAGATTAATACTTTATACTTTATCCATTAGTAGAATAGACTTAAGATTAAAAAGTTAAATCCTTTCTCTATTTTTTAATATTTTGTTTTTATTATCACTTAACTATGTTTAATTATTTTTATAAAGGGTTCTTCAGAATTTGCTGCATTTGAGAGTTATATTTTTTCCCATAAAAATACTAGTTCTTGTACTAAATTTAGGAATTATCTCTTCTATTCTGATTCATTCTTCAAATATGAAAAATAATCAATGTATTTATTGCTTTTACTGTAAGAATTAAAGAATCTGCTATTATTTTTAATTTAAATTTGGAAGGTATTTTAAATAAATTCAAGTTTACTAACAAGATTTTTGAAGAAGTAAAACACAAATTATTTATCTACCACAATTAGTCATACATTCCGAATATTACTCATTTACTAGTGGTTTTATACCCTCTAAAACCCATTTTTTAAAATAATTAGTTTTAAAGCAATATTAAATTTAAACATTTTTATTAGTTTTTTATTATTCAAATGAACTTTATCATATATATAATATTTTAGAAATTTCTTCAAATGCAAAAAATACTGTAAGAGGTTAAAGTTAACCAAGATCTAGAAATTATTGATAAAAAGAGAGAGTTCTTTGATTTCTTAACACAAGAATGTCGGTCTTAACTAACCAAGCTACAATGCTTCAATATAACTTTTTCAAAGCTATTCTGAAAGGAGAAAAAGAAGTGAGATTATTTGTTTTTCGCTTTAAAGAGAAATAATGTCTATGATTAGATATAATTCGAGTGCTTCACTGTAGAGGATTTACTAAATTATTCCAAAAAGAAGCCCTTTTTGCTTATCAATCTGCTAGATCAAAGTTATTAGTTGCAATTGGATAAAAAGTGAATATGTGATGTGCTGCTTTCATTTCATTAAGATGGGGGTAAATTGAATGATTTACAAGACAAAATTAAAGTGGAGAGAATGGCTTGATTAAAAGAAAAAGTCTTATCCGTAATTATATTGCCTTAGTTTGCTATATCACTATAGAGTTCATTATCCTAAAGGATAAAGAATATTATACTTAATAATCTATTAGACAAAAAGGACGATCTGCTCATTTGATAAATCAAAGTTATTGAAGAAAAAGAATAATGAAAGAAGTTGAGTTTTTAAAGGAAAAGTACTTGCTCTAAAGAGAATCATACGTATGGATTTAAAGGAGAACAAAAGAATGAGGGATGATTTCAATATCATTAGAGCGCTAATGATGATCTGTTTAATTACAAATTAATTACTAAATTTTTTCAACAGAGTAGAAATTGATGATGGGGGGTGACTATTAATGAGCAGCAATTTTAAACATAAATTGAAATAGAATAAGCATAGTGATTTGTCTAAACGAAAACTATAAATTTCAATAAACAGAATTAGAAATCAAATTAACTGTTGTTAAATCTGCTAAATAGTCCAAGTTATACCTCAATTTCAGTAAAAATAATATTTATTGTTTCAATTTTTTATCTACCTTTTAGCGAATTTATTTTTATATAAGTTGACAATATTTCCATTATGTTTCACTTGTATCTACTTTTAAAAACTACGAAATCAATCAGTCATAGAAGTCAATTATTTCTTTCATTTATTTAAATATTAATATAGTATATTCAAAATGGGGAAATTGTAATTTTTAAATATAAATTTAAATTTAATTAATTAAAACAGCCACTAATTTGCTTGAGTTAAATAGAATTTGATTTAGAAAGCATGCAAAAATGTCTGTAAGAAATTGCCGTTACTATGCACCAACTTTTTATTGAAGTTGGTGCATAGTAACGGCAATTTTTTACAGACATTTTTGCATGCTTACTAAATCAAATTCTATTTAAACCTCAAGCAAATTAGTGGCTGTTTTAATTAATTAAATTTAAATTTATATTTAAAAATTACAATTTCCCCATTTTGAATATACTATATTAATAATATTTACAATTAAAGCCTATTTAACCTAAAATGTTATAATAAATCAAACCCTAGCTAAAGAGATTTGATTCCTAATATAAAATGAATGTGTTTATTAAGTATATTCGTCATAAAATTTAGAAATATGCATGCACATGCTTGAGATTTGTAAAACATATAATTTATTTTATGAATCAGTATTTTATTTCAAAATAAATTAATGATTTAATATTTATTTTAGTATATGTTGATTCTTTTAATCTATATATTTTTCTTTAAAAATTACAAAGCACTCTTAAATGATTTTCTTATAATAATTAAAGTGAAGATTTCTCTTTGTTTTATTTGTTTAATTCAATTAAAATTTATATAGATCCTTAAAGATTTATAGTAATAAAAAGGCTTTTTGATTTCTAAATATACATTAAACTAACAGATATATCTATGATATTTCGTTTAAAAATAATTAAATCGCCTGAATGAATCAGTAAATTAAAAAATTTGTGGACGCTAGAATAAATAATAAATGTATATTTATTTATAAATTAAAGATCAATTTTTAATAGACTTAAACATGATTGAATTAAATCTATTATTTATTCCAAATTTAATTATATAAGTAAGTAAAAATGTCAATGATCATTGTCATTTTTAATTCTTCAAGCACAAGGTTAATTCTTTAAACTAATTATCACTTTACAATATGATAGAATGTTGCTCCACACTTGTTTTCTCAGTATTAACAGCAACTTATTGTATTTTTAATTTTTCTTCGTGCTTCGAATCTTCCTTTTCAATATTTTATTTTTCTACCATAACATTTTTTTTCAGAATATGATGAAGATTCCCTTAATATTACTATCTTACTAATTAACCTCATTTTCATTAAGATTGGTAGATCTTCCTAATTTTTATTTCTAATATCTATCCTCTAGGCGTTAGAATATTCTTGTAAATATATGTAAATCCTCTAAAACTGCTATTAAAAACTTTCATTAATTAAGCTTGCTATTTAAAATTGGCTCTAAGTGTAGGAATTAAGATCTTGCTTGAAGTACTAATTTTCCTAAGATAAGTAATAATTGATTTCTTTAGCATAGATTGAGACTTTATTCACTACCTTAATTCCCATTCTTGAGCTTATAAACACCTTCATGTCAAATATTCCTTAAGGTTTCAACTTTATATAAATTCTACTAAATTGATCAAAAATCATCAGAAAAGCCTTTTAACATTATACCAATTCATCTAATGATTTGTCACCATGGATTTAGATTTGTACGCAATCTTCATAAGACAAATATTATTACTACGTTTGAAAATTACATGACGAAAATAAGATTTAAAATCTAGCTGTTTACAATTAGTTATATTCCTTTTCTTCTTAATTTTTTATATTAAATTCTTAAAGTATTTGTTATAAAAGAGTGAAATCAATGGATAAAAGGAGGTTGCTTAATTCAAATTTAAATTCAGATTAATCTTATATTTTTATTATTATTAAATATTTGGTTGCTTTTTAGTTTAATTATATTAGTATATTATATATATATAGGGGGGCCTTCTAAATTAAAATTTAACCAAATTAAATGAGCTGATTGAGTTAAATTTTATTTCTTCTATCCTTAGCTTATTATTATAATAAAATCTAATCCCACCTGTACTGATGCTGAGCCCTGATAACAGAGTGTCTATGACATTATACCCTTCCTCTCATCCGAGACAGTCGAGCTGGACATCAGTAGCTCTCTCCCAGGATGCAGGCGTACTTCGCGCCCACTCACATTCTGGACGCCGCCATCTTTGAGGCCAGGCTGCGCTGCCTCCTGGACAACATGACCGTTGGTGAGAGATCAAAGAAGGAGATTCACGATGTGGTGGCCATCATCTTCGGCGACAATGTCACCACCCACCACAGGGAGATCGTCGAGCACAGCATTGAGATGCGGGCGGCCGTTAGAAAGCTCACATTTCCAACAGAAGGCACCTACATGTGCGAAGGGGGCAACGATGAAACGATGGATCAGACCTTGCGATCGCGAACGGCACTACCTAATAGGGCAGACACTCCCGAGGTCAGAGGTGGGGGCCCTATGGAAACCTAAAGGTAGAAGATGACAATTGCAACCACTCAAACCATCTCAGATGTGGGCCCCATTCATGCTATGAGAGATCAGTTGGAGACGACGCCCTCAGCTAAGCCTGGTGGAGGATGTGGAGATCCCGTACCTGGGCACCCATTACTGGGTCGTTAATCTAGGCGTCCTAACGGACACTCTGGTCCTCGACCACTTGAGATTACCAGGCCCAACTGTTAGAGATGTTCCTTTGACTTCACATGTTGCTATGCCCTACAGCAAGATTAGTGCCGTCCTCTATGAAGACTCAACAACCTTTCCTCAAGCCCAAGGTGAAGCACCTATTGGCAAGAGCATGCATCACATTTCCGAGACTGTCAATATCCTTAGCTGGCTTGTTCAAATGTCCAACGACTAGCTTCCCTAACCGCAATGTTGAGGACAATATCATTGCTGCACTCATCATGAACAACTAGGCTAACACTGATTACACTGTAGCTACATCCGATCCTACCGCATGGGCAGATATTGAGGCCGTTCAAGACTCCTTTAGTAGAATACCAGTAAGACTCATTGAGTAATTGATATACTATAATACTAGATGAGAATCCGCCAAGGCAAATACACTGCTATGCAGAGGAATTCCTTCTAGCTTAGAGCAGGATCCGCCAACGCTCCTAAGCAAGCTCACTTATCGTAACCCTTATAGGAAGCAACTGCGCGAGTACATCGCACACCTGCCCCTCCTAATCTCGCAGATGGACAGGCACTGGCTTCAGCGCGAGTTCCAGAGGACTCTGGTCGCGGCCCTGGACCACTTGAGCTTGAGGAATGTCTGATTCAAAACTTTCCAAGTTGATATGGTATTCAAGATCTCCATAATTCAGCCCAACATTTCTACCCCAATAATGATGCTTGATTATCTCGGCCCATGGGGTAGATGTCTGAGTCGGAGATTCCATTTCCGTAAAATGAAATGTGGAGAATCGCGTGGTGCCCCTGCCACCCCCTCAAGAGAAAA
>ARYC01019192.1:0-29034 GCA_000711775.1 Oxytricha trifallax | reverse complement strand
TTCTAACCCTGTGTTGGACATCATGAGGGTGGATCGGACTCATCTGATGAGACTTCTCAGAAACAACAACAAGAAGAACAAATGCAGATTGATACATCAACAAACAACCAAAATCAAGAACAACCAATGCAGATCAATACATCAACAAATAATCAATAACAAGAACAAATGCAGATAGATACAACAACAAACAATCAAATTGAACAACATTCAGTCCAGATTGATACATCAACATAACATTAACCATAAATCAAAGAAGAAATCAATACGTAAGTAAACGCGTATAACATACAAGACTTTATTTCAGAAACATCAAGTGTTAGTGAGTTAACTTTTTTCCAAAACATAGTAGAAAACTTAGAAATTATTAGAATTCAAAATTATGTAAGAGAAACCTTTAGTTCAACACTCGATGCAATTTAATTAGACAGTTATATGAAAAAGGTTTTGAAAACTATTAGTCAAAATAATCATAAAATAAGAAAATGTAGAAGTCTCTTGATACAAGCATAATAGAATATAACAAAAATATTAAACTCTTAAAAGAATAATTAATTATTAATGATCGATGCCTTTCAACTTACGTAAAATCATCAATAGCAAACGTTTTTCTAAACTACTTAAGAAAATAAAGTATAGAGTATACAATAAATGCAATAAAAATGAGTATTGATCTTGATCAACATTAAACAAAATAGTTTCTTAATCGATTATTATTAGAAGAATCTATTATTAGGTACGCAATTTGGCAAAGCGAAAATTAACATGTTAATTTGAACAAAATATAATTATCAACATAAGTCAAAGCAATGTAAATTAAAATTAAGGATTTTCAAAATGCTTAGAAACTTATGAAAGAGTGTGGATGGATTAGATAACTAAATCTATATCAATAAAATAAGACAGCTTTTATAAAATTAGAGAAATTAACAGCATAGATATTTCAATATGAATATATAAGAAAACCAACATAGGAAAAGATTATAGAGAACTTAAGATTAACAGATGAGCATACGTTTTACTTGTTAGGATCAAAATTTGCTAGATAATAACAACTAAGAATGCATAGAGATTTAGATAAAATTATTTAAGATAAGATATGTGGATAATGTGGAAAACGCCTTGATATGTTTAATGTCAAGAAGCAAGATTTTTATATAAAGATTGAAAGACAAAGGTAATCAAGAGCAGAAATATATTTTAGTGAGTTTATAGATAAATTAGTATTCAGAGACCTAGAAGATTTACATAATTTCAGAGAATTACGAGTATGTTACTGGTGTTATAAAAATGATATTCAAGATGATATAAGAGAAAGGAAAACACCATAGCCTAGAGAATTAAAAGTAATTAAGAAAACGATTGAAGAGGTAAACATAAGATTAGGACATGTATACAATATGATTATGAATGAGTCAAAGATATCTTATCACCACTTGAAAGGAGACACAGGATACTAACTTTACAATAATAGTTTAGGAATATTTAGTAAAGAGTTCTTAAAGAATAAAAATTGGTGGGTTAATTTTAACCATTAGCAAGAACAAAGAATATGTGGAGCATTAAAATGGCTAAAGGAAAATAACCACTTATACAAGTAGTATTATGCATTGTATGAAGTCTTCAGATTATTAGGAAGAAATAGAGTGGTTAAAGCTCTTATTGATAAATAAGATGAAAGATATGAGATTTATCCAGATTTAGATGAAAACAATATAGTCGTATTTGACAGAGAAAGTATCAAAAAAGATTTAGGAGATGCAGAGGTATATATCATTCCAAAGAATTTCAATGAAGTATATTCTGATATTAAATCAGTTTTGGATTTAAATGATCTACAAGCATTCGATGTATTCAAAAGAAATGTAGATTAGGAACTATTAGAAAAATTACAAAATAATGATATAAATCAAAAAGTAAAGGATAATGTCAAAGAATTTTAGAAAAATGCAGTATATTATGGGAATGAATATATGGAAGAGATGCTATTTCCAACATTGTTTCCTGAAGGATTTGGTGGTTACAATAGTTCATATATTAGATAAGGTAAAATGACAGTTACAAGGTATTGTAATATGAAAATATTTAGTATAAGAAAAGAATATGGAAAGCATATTCCATATATATTCTTTTTGTTTGATAGAAAGAGAAAGGAATAAATGATTAGTGAAACAAGAGGTATTAAATCAGCAGTACCAGGTCAACACAAAGGACCACTTACAGCAGGAGATATAACAAAATAAATAAATGAAAGAGAGAGAACTAATTACTGGGCTAGCTAGCTTACTCATAACTTTATAGGATCACCATAGTACTTTATAGCTTAAGGCTTTGAGTTAGACGCTATGTTATAATATGGATTGAAAAAATATGGAAAGAAATGCCCAGATTTACTTCACACAATCACACATGACGAGAAATGCTAATACTTATAGAGAATGAAAGAACAAGGATAAATAATGAACGATGCTTTACTTACATGTTGCAGTTTCAACACTAAAGCTAGACATGTTATGAAAGCATTTATTGGAAATAAATCAAAGTAAGGAATCTTTGGTAGAGCAGTTATGCAATTTAGAAGAATTGAATTTTAGAAACGTGGGCCACCACATGCATGTACTTGTATGGCTTGATGAAGAAGGTACAAGAAAATTAGAAGAAGGATACTTAGTACAAGCAGTTGTACCTCAAGTAGATTTAGAACTTAAAGAAAAAATATTAAAGAATTATATACATACCTGTTCAGATAGATGTTTAGATAACAAAGGGTAATGTAAGAAGGGCTATCCATAACCATTATCAGACACTGACTGTATTACTGAAGACAGATACTTATATAGAAGATTAACAGAATAAGATAGATGGGTAATTCCTTATAATCCACAAGTTGTAAAAATGACTGACATGAACATAAACGTACTTAGATGCACTGAAGGTTAACTATTAGCATATTTAACTAAATATGTTACAAAATCAGAACCAGGTCTAGATATCAAACTCAACGTTAACTTTGAAAAAGAATAACAAGCTCAAGTTATTAAATTTTTGAAGTCAAATATTATAAGTTCATGTGAAGCTATTTATCACATTCTTGGTTTAAGTTTAGTAGAGAAAAAACCATAAGTAATCAATGTATATACAACAGAACCTAGCAAAAGAATGAGATTACTTAAAGATGATAAGGTTTTAAAGGAAATGGACAAAGATGATACTAATATTTATGAAGATGGACCAATAGAACATTATCTTGATAGACCTGTTTAATATGAACATTTAACTTATTTTGATTTCAGAGAATTCTATGATTACAGACTTAAGGAATCAAAAGTGCCTCCAACAATAAAAAATAGGAAAGATCATATTAAGAGTAGTATTCGAGGATGTGATAAATGGTACTTCAAGAGAACTGCAGAAGTAATATTAGCTAAGAGAAAGGTATACTTAGACTAAGGAGAAACATACTACTATTAAAAATTCTTAGAAAAAGTTCCTCATAGAAGAAATACAGAATTTTCAGCTAATAATACAGAAAAAACATATTATGTAGAATGCATATTGAGAGATATACTAGATGACGGTGAACCACTTACAAATGAAGAAATTAAAGCATAATTTATAGTCATGAATACAAATAAGATTAGACTTCATGGCATTCTCATGGATTTACTAAGAGACAATAACACATTGATTAAATAAAAAGTCTCATTATAGCAACATTTATAAGTACTTACAGAATTATTACACGAAGACAAGTTTGATATAAAACATATTGAAGAACAACTCGAAAAATTAGATAAAAAACCTTAGTAGATTGTTGATTTCTTATAAGAATACTAATAAGGAAAAGATATTGAAAAGTATTTTATTAATACTTATTCTTTCAATCCAAAAATAGAGCCAGTACTAAAAGTATACTTTAAAACTTTAATAGATCAACAAAATCCTTTAGTTTGCTTAGGATAAGACTAAAGAGATATATTAGGAAGAATACATAAAATCATAGAAGGACAAGAAGAATAATGTCTAATGTTTATAACAGGAGGCAGTGGCTCAGGAAAGAGTTTCTTAATTAAGCACTTACTAATATACTTTACATACTTGTTAAACAAAAAATGTGTATTATCAGCAACAACAGGCAGAGCAGCAGCAAATATTGATGGAGTAACTTTACATTCATTGTTTAGAGTAGATGAATCTATGAAAATAAAAAACTTTGACCCATTATCACAACTTCAAATCATGCTAAACAGTATTGAAGTGTTGATTATAGATGAGGTTTCTATGATGTCAGAATAACTGTTTACTGTTATTAATAACTCGTTCTAGAAAGCTCAATTAGATCCAATGATGAGGACTAAGTTATTTGGAGGTAAACATATCATACTTGTTGGTGACTTGATGTAATTACCAGTAGTAGAAAAGAAAGTATAATCAACGCAAGATACAAACAAGTCATTTATTAATAGTTACCTTTTCTCAAATTTCACATGGGTAGAATTAACATAGAACTTCAGATAAAATTAAGATAGTATATTCTTTAACATATTGAACAATATGAGGCTTTGTTAACTCACAAAATCAGACTATGCTACACTAGAAAGTATAAATTAACAAGGAAAACTTCAACTTAATCAATTCAGTAAAGATAGTATAGTTATTGTTGCTAGAAATTCATAAAAGGATGCTATTAATAACTAGATAACAAGACTAAGATTTAATGAAGAAGATGGCAATGAGATTTAAAGTATTAACTTTAAGTAGAAAAATAATGCAGTCTAACCAATTGATAATGAATAACTAGAAGTACTACTAGAAAATGATAAGTTTGCACAAAAATTCAAATTACCTTTTAAAATAGTACTATTCAAAAAATAAAAGATCATGATAAATAGAAACATACAGATTCAACACAAAATAACTAATGGAACAATGGGAACAATTATTGAATTCGGGCCTAACAACAAGTATATTAAATTTCTTAACCACAGGATGAACGAAATATAGATTATACCAATGGTATAAGAAGCAGTAATGTATTAAGGAACAAGATATGTTCGAAAATAATTCCCATGTGTAAGTTGCATATGCTAGTACAGTTCATAAAGTGTAAGGTGAAACACTCAATAAAATAATGATAAAATGTGATTAAATGTTAATAGCAGGCCAATTTTATACAGCATTAAGTAGAGCATAAAAGATACAAGATGTGACATTAATAAATTTTACCAAACATTGTATCAACATGAGTGGTTATATGCTAGAAACATAAACTAAAAATTTACTAAGAAGCAAAGAAACACAAGAATAGCAAGAACAAACAGAATTAGCATTAAAAGACTTAGGATACTTATTAAATGAATATATCAAGAATATTCCTGAAGAAACAATAAATGATATACATAAATTGTTAGGTAAACTAGACTACAAAAAACTTTTATAATAAGACTTAGTAATTGATGATAACTATCAAGTTAAATAAGAAGATCCAGATATAGATTTCAATAATCTAAATATCTTTTCTACTTAAAGTAGTTAGATGAGTGGAATATAATTAGTATCTTAATCAGCTCCAATTAAACCTATAGTTAATCCATTTGTTAGTAATTCCCAACTTGTCAACAATCCATTCACAATGCAGTAACCAAAAACTACTTATCCATTTGCAAGATGGTAATAAAACTCCTGTCTACATGATTCACTTATGTATATATACTACTTTGGACTATATAATAAAGAACAAGACTTTATTAATGACAATGTTGATGACTGCCTAAGACCACTTTAAAGAACTTGTAGAGAACTAGACAAATTTGATAAAGATTAAGAATTTGATTTTTGGGATTGGATTGGTGATATACACAATACTAACTGTCAAAGATAGAAAAAAGCAATTCAGCCTTTAAGACATGGATTAGGAAGAGCACTATGTAATATAGACAACCTCAGAGATTTCTTTGAAGCTTCAGAACATTTCTAAATGACATTTAATATAAATGAATCATGCATGTGTAGTCATAATGCAAACCAATAAATTTAGTAATGGTTCGTAGAAGTAGAACTATCTGACCAGGCTAACTTGCAAGAATAAAATTTAAGAATCACTTACAAAGATTGACTAGTATTGCAATGTATGTTTACATAATTTAATGACTGTTCAAAAGACTTTAGTTATAGCACCAGAATTTATGATTGTTCACATTGGGTCAAACACTGCTATGTAATTAAACTTAGATATGAATTTAGTATTCAATTTAGAGAACAACAACTCACATGCACAGTATGAACTTATAGGAATAATTTATTATAGCAGATTCGGTAATCCTAATGTTGCTGCAAATCATTTTGTTGCAAAACTTAAAGATGGTCTTCACAATGATTAAACACCAATGAAAGGATGGTGGTACCATAATGGAATGAATACTAATGCAAGAAATGTTGTGTTTGAAACAAATGATACAAAAAGACTAAACATAGGACCAAGTCCTTCTCTTGATACTATAATGCCAAACATCCTTTTCTATAAGAGAATACAGTGATATCACAAATGAATCATAAATTATCAAATATAAAACACAAGAAACAGAAAATAAAAAAAAACAAAAAAAAATAAATTAATAATTATATAATAGCTTGTGTTATTTAATTTAATAAATACTTAAAACTAACATGAATTATTAACGATTTAAATACTTTATAAACTAATTAATATTAGCATCAATTAAATATATATAAATTTTGTTTTATATATTGAATTATTATAAACCCTAATAAAATTATGTTATACTAAAGACAAAAAATAAATAAATATAAGTAAATTATAATTAAATTTAGTAAATTGAAAATATGTTGATGATTCCTTTGTAAACTATAATGTAAAAATACATAAATAAATAAAATTATGAGAGACTAAAGGTCAAATAAGAGTTAGCCAAAAGTCAAATATGAGTAAGCCAAAGTCAAATATGAGTAAGCCAAATTGTCAAATATGAGTAAGCCAAAAGTCAAATATGTTAATTATAGTCATATATTCATAAGTCAAAGTAATAATAGATATTTAATGCGATATTTGATAAAAAAATACTAAATGAACTTAATATATATATAAAAAAAAAATAATAATATTTATAGTATTAAATTTTATCATTTACACTCATGTGGTATCCAAAATATTTTTTTTTCTTCAGAAGTGGTCTTTAGTACCTCGTTTTCAAGATCTTCATGTAAATATAAAAATAAAACATCCTTCAACTCTAAATAACAAACAAAATAATGATAAAAAAGTTTACGGCTTTTTTGGCCATCTACGGAACCCCAAAACCCCATATATAGGTATAACCAAAACCCCAAAACCCCAAAACCCCAAAACCCCAAAACCCCAAAACCCCAAAACCCCAAAACCCCAAAACCCAAAACCCAAAACCCCACAACCCCCAAAACCACAAAACCCAAACCCCAAAACCCCCAAAACCCAAAACCCCAAAACCCCACAACCCAAAACCGCAAACCGCCTAAACCCCAAAACCCCAAAACCCCAAAACCCAAAACCCCAAAACCCCAAAACCCCAAACCCCAAAACCCCAAAACCCCTTTTAAATATCTTTCACTCAATCTGCACGAAGAAAACAAACCGCCCAGCACTGAAACGCAGCATCAAACCCACCTGTAAGGCAAAGAAAACCCACCTGTAAGCCAAAGAAAACTCACCTGTAAGCCAAAGAAAACTCACCTGTAAGCCAAAGAAATCCAACCTGTAAGCCAAAGAAAACCGACCTCTAAGCCAAAGAAAACCGACCTGTAAGCCAAAGAAAACCGACCTGTAAGCCAAAGAAAACCGACCTGTAAGCCAAAGAAAACTCACATAAATATATTTAGAATAAACTTTATTTTGACACAAATCCTCTTACTACAGAGGCTCAGAAATTATTTTTACATAAGATTATTATATAATTTATTCATGTTTTATTATATATAATTCATAACATGTTTGATATTCATAATATTTATTTTAAAATTATCAATTCATTTTGATTTTATTCAAATATTATTCATTATTGGTCATCATAATTTAAATAGAATATCTTTTAAATTCTTTAAAAAAAATATATTAATTTACTTATCATTTTTTATTATTACTTTAAAAGGATCTATACAATATTACATCATATTTATTAGATATTAAATCACATTTATTTTTTATTTTTTAATAATTAATATCTTTTTATTAATATTATTTTTTTTACATTTTTAATTTTTAATCTCTTTTATTCTGATAATTCTTTTATGTGTTTTTATGAGTATAATTATTCTTTAGATAACTTAAATAAGTATGTTTTCACAAAATCATGATTCTTTTATCAATTATATATAGTACATTAATATTTTAATTAATTACTTTTTCAAATTCAAATAAACATTGTTTTCTAATCTAAATGATATATTAACAGTATTATGATAAATATTATGAGTTGTTATTTTAAAATTCAACAACCATTTTTAAATTTCACCATTTTTATTGGGAATTATTTTTGTCGGGTTTAATTATTATAATTTTCGGGTTTTCTTATCGAAATGGTTGGGTTTTAAGGGTTTTAGTTAATTTAATGAGTAAGTAATCACAAAATCTAGAATCTACCATGACTTAAATTTATTAGCTTTTCTCTCTCAATAAAAATTTTCCTTGTTATCTTTTTCTTACTACATTTTATTGTAGAATCTGTCTTTTATTGTATAATTATTATTTAATGTGTAGTTACCACGAATCTGAATATATTTTTTATAAATTAATTTTTTATTTCTAATTTAATGTATTTTGTCAAGTAATTCAACTTATTTGATATTTTTTTTAAACATTAAAACATTAATGACTAGTGGTCAGGAATCTCATTATAATTTTTTGTGAAGCCAAAATATTTTTTTTATGAACCACTTTTGATAATGTTTTTGGAAGTTCTATGTCGAATGAACCAACTTATTTTTCAAGTTTTGGGAATTTTTTTTATTTGGTAATGACTAGTAAAGAATCTAATGATTGTAGTCAGTAAAGCCAAATTATTTTTTCTATGACATACTTTTAATGATGTATTTGGACTTTCTAATTCGAATGAAGCAACTTATTTTTCATGTTTTGAAATTTTTTCAAATTTTGTGAAGACTTGTAAACAATCTCATTTAAGTAGTCAGTGAAGCTAAAATATTTATTCTATGACCCACTTTTGATTATTTTTTTGAATGTTTCAAGTAGAGTGAAGCAATTTAATTTTCCATTTTTTATCTTTTTCAAATTTTGTACCTTTGTGTCACCGATCTCATTATAGTAGTCAGTAAAGCCAAATATTTTTATCAATGACCCGCTTTTGGTGATGTTTTTGGAGTTTCCAAATCGAATGAAGCAACTAATTTTTTTAAGTTTTTGGAATTTTTAAAATTTTGACAATCACTGGGGTAGTAGTCAGTGAAGTCAAAATATTTCTTCTATGACGCACTTTTTATGATGTTTTTAGAAGTTTCAGTTCGAGTGAAGCAATTTGGAAAGTATTCATGAATAAATATTTTTGGGAAAATGACCCCCAAACGGCGCAACATAAAGATTACAAAACCCCAAAACCCCAAAACCCCAAAACTAAACCCACCTATAAGCCAAACAAAACCCAACTGTAAATCAAACAAAACCCAACTGTAAATCAAACAAAACCCACCTGTAAGCCAAAGAAAACCCACCTGTAAGCCAAAGAAAACCCACCTGTAAGCCAAAGAAAACCCACCTGTAAGCCAACGAAAACCCACCTGTAAGCCAACGAAAACCCACCTGTAAGCCAAAGAAAACCCACCTGTAAGCCAAAGAAAACCCACCTGTAAGCCAAAGAAAACCCACCTGTAAGCCAAAGAAAACCCACCTGTAAGCCAAAGAAAACCCACCTGTAAGCCAAAGAAAACCCACCTGTAAGCCAAAGAAAACCCACCTGTAAGCCAAAGAAAACCCACCTGTAAGCCAAAGAAAACGCCACCTGTAAGCCAAAGAAAACCCACCTGTAAGCCAACGAAAACCCACCTGTAAGCCAACGGAAACCCACCTGTCAGCCAAAGAAAACCCACTTGTAAGCCAAAGAAAACCCACCTGTAAGCCAAAGAAAACCCACCTGTAAGCCAAAGAAAACCCACCTGTAAGCCAAAGAAAACCCACCTGTAAGCCAAAGAAAACCCACCTGTAAGCCAAAGAAAACCCACCTGTCAGCCAACGAAAACCCACCTGTAAGCCAACGAAAACCCACCTGTAAGCCAACGAAAACCCACCTGTAAGCCAAAGAAAACCCACCTGTAAGCCAAAGAAAACCCACCTGTAAGCCAACGAAAACCCACCTGTAAGCCAACGAAAACCCACCTGTAAGCCAACGAAAACCCACCTGTAAGCCAAAGAAAACCCACCGTAAGCCAAAGAAAACCCACCTGTAAGCCAAAGAAAACCCACCTGTAAGCCAAAGAAAACCCACCAGCTCTCTATAAAATAAATAAATATATTTCATTATAATTTATATTTCTCCAAAACCTCTAGCCACAGAGGCACAGAAATTATTTTTTATATATGGTTATATGAGTTATTTATTGGTCTTTATATATTTTAATGTATATAATTAACATAATGTTTTATATTTATAATATTTTATTTATATTTATAATATCATTATGAATGTATTTAAATATTATACATTATAGGTCATCATATGTTATTTTTAACATCTTATTATTATTTATATAGAAATTTATAATGATTTAACTATTATTTATTATTATTATATTTTTAGGGTCTAAATGTATATATACTTCTTTTTCATATCATTATTATGATATGATGGATCACCTTTATGTTTTCAAAAATTATTAATAGTAAATAGATATTAATTTCTTAAATATTTTTCCACTAACTTTATTTTAGTTATATTAGACTTTTAGGTTTTTTTATTAAGATTTTCTTTCTTTAGTTAAATTAAATAATACTCTATTTACAAAATCATGTTTCTATTATCAATTATATTTAGTAAAATCAAATTCTATTTTATTAACTTTTATTTAAATAAATAATAAAATTTTCTTACAAAAAATTTCTAATTTTAATGATAATGATAAGTATTATGAGTTGTTATTATCAAAATCATCAATCTTATTTTAAATTTAAATATTTTCAACTTATTTATTTTTTTCAGGTTTTCTTATAAAAAATATAGGGTTTTCTTATCAAATTAGTCGGGTTTTCAGGGTTTTGGTAAATTTAATGAGTAAGTACTCACAAAATCAAGAATCTAGTTTCACTAAACTATTTATCAGATCTCTTCTGTTAAAAATCTTACTTGATATAATTTTCTTACTAGTTTTTATTTATCAATCTATGTTTTATTATAAATCATAATTTTTTTAGTAGTAACCACGAATCTGACTTTATTTTGTAAACTATGTTTTTACTTATATTTTAGAAACTATATGATAAATAAAGCAACTAATTATTTAATTTGAATATTTTTTATGCATTTGTAAACAAAGTTCATAAGTCTAATGGTTTTAATGTCTAAAATGATATTATTAGTTTTATTCCCTCATCTATTTTTATGATTTTATATATAAAAGCTTAAATATTAATTTTAAACTTTAGTAATTTTTAATATTTAATTAACAATTGGCATCTATTTATAATTTGGTAGATGTATTTATATCTAAATATATAAAAGAATTATCTATAAAGAAGGGAGTAACAATATAAATAAATTTTCAGGGGCTCTGCACCTTACCCCGGCAGGGTTCCACCCTTGCAACCCGAAAAAAGGGACATGCTGTCCCTTATACCCTGGCTTTGGTCTATGCATCAGCAAAATTCATATGATTAATATCTTTAATATAAATTAACTAGTATTAAATATAAATATCATATAACAATATAATTATAAAATACTCGTTATCTTTGTTATCTTTATTCATTTTAATGTTAGTGTTTGCATGGTGTTCATATATTTTCTTTGAATTTTAAAATTAATTCTTTGTTTAATCTATTCTATGTTTAGCTTTATACTTGATAATTATAGTTTATTTGTTTTTTTATTTGGCTTTATATTGGGTTTTTGGGAAAAGGGGTTTTAGGGTTTTCATAATATATAAATTTACAATTACAAGAATCTTTTATCACTTACACAATTTTTAAACTTATTAATTAATTTGGGTTTTCTTATCAAAATTATCAGGTTTTCTTATCAAAATAATCGGGTTTCTTATCAAAATAATCAGTTTTTTTGAGGTTTTTGGATAATTTAATGAGTAAGTAGTCTTAAATTATCATAATTTTTATAAGAGTTAAAACATTTTATTAATATATAATACATTTCAAGAGTTATTTTTTATTTTTAATAATAAATTCTTATATTTATAACCAAATATTATTATTCAAGAACTTTACTTAGCAAGGTAGTATTCAGTAAAGTAAAAATATGTTTTTAATGACCCACTTTATATGATGTTTTTGGAGGTTCCAAGTCGAGTCGAGCAACTTATTTTTCAATTTTTAGAAATTTTTTATATTTTGTGAAGACTGGTCAAGAATCACATGGTAGTGGTCAGTGAAGCCAAAATATTTTTTCAATGACCCACTTTCCATGATGTTTTTGGAGGTTCCAAGTCGAGTCGAGCAACTTATTTTTCTATTTTAAGAACTTTTTCAAATTTTGTGAGCAGGTTTCAGTACTCTCATGGAAGTAGTCAGTGAAGTCAAAATATTTTTTAATATGAGCCACTTTTAATAATGTTTTAGGAGGTTCATGACGAATGAAGCAACTAAAATTTTCATAATATTTTTTATATATAATTTTTTCATAGTCAAGTCATGATAGTGGTCAGGGTCAAAAAAAATAATTTTATTGTTGACCACGCGATATCGAGTCTCCATAATCGATTGTGGGGTAAATACGCCATTTTCGAAAAGATTTGATGAAAAAAATTGGCTTCAAAATTCCAGCAAGGTGGTGACCCCAAAACCCCAATAAGTATAACAAAACCCCAAAACCCCGAAAACCCACGTGTAAGCCAAAGAAAACCCACCTGTAAGCCAAAGAAAACCCACCTGTAAGCCAAAGAAAACCCACCTGTAAGCCAAAGAAAACCCACCTGTAAGCCAAAGAAAACCCACCTGTAAGCCAAAGAAAACCCACCTGTAAGCCAAAGAAAACCCACCTGTAAGCCAAAGAAAACCCACCTGTAAGCCAAAGAAAACCCACCTGTAAGCCAAAGAAAACCCACCTGTAAGCCAAAGAAAACCCACCTGTAAGCCAAAGAAAACCCACCTGTAAGCCAAAGAAAACCCACCTGTAAGCCAAAGAAAACCCACCTGTAAGCCAAAGAAAACCCACCTGTAAGCCAAAGAAAACCCACCTGTAAGCCAAAGAAAACCCACCTGTAAGCCAAAGAAAACCCACCTGTAAGCCAACGAAAACCCACCTGTAAGCCAACGAAAACCCACCTGTAAGCCAACGAAAACCCACCTGTAAGCCAAAGAAAACCCACCTGTAAGCCAAAGAAAACCCACCTGTAAGCCAAAGAAAACCCACCTGTAAGCCAAAGAAAACCCACCTGTAAGCCAAAGAAAACCCACCTGTAAGCCAAAGAAAACCCACCTGTAAGCCAAAGAAAACCCACCTGTAAGCCAAAGAAAACCCACCTGTAAGCCAATGAAAACCCACCTGTAAGCCAAAGAAAACCCACCTGTAAGCCAAAGAAAACCCACTTGTAAGCCAAAGAAAACCCACCTGTAAGCCAAAGAAAACCCACCTGTAAGCCAAAGAAAACCCACCTGTAAGCCAAAGAAAACCCACCTGTAAGCCAAAGAAAACCCACCAGCTCTCTATAAAATAAATAAATATATTTCATTATAATTTATATTTCTCCAAAACCTCTAGCCACAGAGGCACAGAAATTATTTTTTATATATGGTTATATGAGTTATTTATTGGTCTTTATATATTTTAATGTATATAATTAACATAATGTTTTATATTTATAATATTTTATTTATATTTATAATATCATTATGAATGTATTTAAATATTATACATTATAGGTCATCATATGTTATTTTTAACATCTTATTATTATTTATATAGAAATTTATAATGATTTAACTATTATTTATTATTATTATATTTTTAGGGTCTAAATGTATATATACTTCTTTTTCATATCATTATTATGATATGATGGATCACCTTTATGTTTTCAAAAATTATTAATAGTAAATAGATATTAATTTCTTAAATATTTTTCCACTAACTTTATTTTAGTTATATTAGACTTTTAGGTTTTTTTATTAAGATTTTCTTTCTTTAGTTAAATTAAATAATACTCTATTTACAAAATCATGTTTCTATTATCAATTATATTTAGTAAAATCAAATTCTATTTTATTAACTTTTATTTAAATAAATAATAAAATTTTCTTACAAAAAATTTCTAATTTTAATGATAATGATAAGTATTATGAGTTGTTATTATCAAAATCATCAATCTTATTTTAAATTTAAATATTTTCAACTTATTTATTTTTTTCAGGTTTTCTTATAAAAAATATAGGGTTTTCTTATCAAATTAGTCGGGTTTTCAGGGTTTTGGTAAATTTAATGAGTAAGTACTCACAAAATCAAGAATCTAGTTTCACTAAACTATTTATCAGATCTCTTCTGTTAAAAATCTTACTTGATATAATTTTCTTACTAGTTTTTATTTATCAATCTATGTTTTATTATAAATCATAATTTTTTTAGTAGTAACCACGAATCTGACTTTATTTTGTAAACTATGTTTTTACTTATATTTTAGAAACTATATGATAAATAAAGCAACTAATTATTTAATTTGAATATTTTTTATGCATTTGTAAACAAAGTTCATAAGTCTAATGGTTTTAATGTCTAAAATGATATTATTAGTTTTATTCCCTCATCTATTTTTATGATTTTATATATAAAAGCTTAAATATTAATTTTAAACTTTAGTAATTTTTAATATTTAATTAACAATTGGCATCTATTTATAATTTGGTAGATGTATTTATATCTAAATATATAAAAGAATTATCTATAAAGAAGGGAGTAACAATATAAATAAATTTTCAGGGGCTCTGCACCTTACCCCGGCAGGGTTCCACCCTTGCAACCCGAAAAAAGGGACATGCTGTCCCTTATACCCTGGCTTTGGTCTATGCATCAGCAAAATTCATATGATTAATATCTTTAATATAAATTAACTAGTATTAAATATAAATATCATATAACAATATAATTATAAAATACTCGTTATCTTTGTTATCTTTATTCATTTTAATGTTAGTGTTTGCATGGTGTTCATATATTTTCTTTGAATTTTAAAATTAATTCTTTGTTTAATCTATTCTATGTTTAGCTTTATACTTGATAATTATAGTTTATTTGTTTTTTTATTTGGCTTTATATTGGGTTTTTGGGAAAAGGGGTTTTAGGGTTTTCATAATATATAAATTTACAATTACAAGAATCTTTTATCACTTACACAATTTTTAAACTTATTAATTAATTTGGGTTTTCTTATCAAAATTATCAGGTTTTCTTATCAAAATAATCGGGTTTCTTATCAAAATAATCAGTTTTTTTGAGGTTTTTGGATAATTTAATGAGTAAGTAGTCTTAAATTATCATAATTTTTATAAGAGTTAAAACATTTTATTAATATATAATACATTTCAAGAGTTATTTTTTATTTTTAATAATAAATTCTTATATTTATAACCAAATATTATTATTCAAGAACTTTACTTAGCAAGGTAGTATTCAGTAAAGTAAAAATATGTTTTTAATGACCCACTTTATATGATGTTTTTGGAGGTTCCAAGTCGAGTCGAGCAACTTATTTTTCAATTTTTAGAAATTTTTTATATTTTGTGAAGACTGGTCAAGAATCACATGGTAGTGGTCAGTGAAGCCAAAATATTTTTTCAATGACCCACTTTCCATGATGTTTTTGGAGGTTCCAAGTCGAGTCGAGCAACTTATTTTTCTATTTTAAGAACTTTTTCAAATTTTGTGAGCAGGTTTCAGTACTCTCATGGAAGTAGTCAGTGAAGTCAAAATATTTTTTAATATGAGCCACTTTTAATAATGTTTTAGGAGGTTCATGACGAATGAAGCAACTAAAATTTTCATAATATTTTTTATATATAATTTTTTCATAGTCAAGTCATGATAGTGGTCAGGGTCAAAAAAAATAATTTTATTGTTGACCACGCGATATCGAGTCTCCATAATCGATTGTGGGGTAAATACGCCATTTTCGAAAAGATTTGATGAAAAAAATTGGCTTCAAAATTCCAGCAAGGTGGTGACCCCAAAACCCCAATAAGTATAACAAAACCCCAAAACCCCGAAAACCCACGTGTAAGCCAAAGAAAACCCACCTGTAAGCCAAAGAAAACCCACCTGTAAGCCAAAGAAAACCCACCTGTAAGCCAAAGAAAACCCACCTGTAAGCCAAAGAAAACCCACCTGTAAGCCAAAGAAAACCCACCTGTAAGCCAAAGAAAACCCACCTGTAAGCCAAAGAAAACCCACCTGTAAGCCAAAGAAAACCCACCTGTAAGCCAAAGAAAACCCACCTGTAAGCCAAAGAAAACCCACCTGTAAGCCAAAGAAAACCCACCTGTAAGCCAACGAAAACCCACCTGTAAGCCAACGAAAACCCACCTGTAAGCCAAAGAAAACCCACCTGTAAGCCAAAGAAAACCCACCTGTAAGACAAAGAAAACCCCCCTGTAAGCCAAAGAAAACCCACCTGTAAGACAAAGAAAACCCACCTGTAAGCCAAAGAAAACCCACCTGTAAGCCAAAGAAAACCCACCTGTAAGCCAAAGAAAACCCACCTGTAAGCCAAAGAAAACCCACCTGTAAGCCAAAGAAAACCCAGTAGCTCTCTATAAAATATATAATATATTTAAAATACAAAATTTTTTCTTCAAAATCCTTTGACCACAGAGGCACAGAAATTATTTTTCATATGGTTTTTTTAGATATTTATTTACCTTTACATATTTTACTATTTATAATTAACATAAGGTTTTATTTTTATAATAATTTATTTATATTAAACATCTCATTATGAATGTTTTTAAATAATATACATTCTAGATCATCATATTTTATTTTTAACATATTATTAATATTTTTATAGAGAATTCTATTAATTTTATTATTATTTATTATTAATATATTATTAGGATCTATATATATATAAACTTAATTTTCAATTCTTTATTATGATATGATGGATCACCTTTATGTTTTCAAAGATTATTAACATTAATTAGATATTAATTTTTTAAAATAATTTTCCACTGAACTTATTTTAGTTTGATTAGACTTTTATGTTTTTTATATTAACATGTTCATTCTTTACTTAAATTCAATAAGTCTCTATTTACAAAATCATGTTTCTATTATCAATTATATTAAGTAAAATCAAATTCTATTTTATTAAGTTTTATTTAAATAAATAATAAGATTTTCTTACCAAAAAGGTTTGATTTTAATGATAATGATAATTATTATGAGTTGTTATTATCAAAACAGTCAATCTATTTTTTATTTTAAATATTTTCAACTTATTTATTTTTGTCAGGTTTTCTTATCAAAAATATCGGGTTTTCTTATCAAATTAGTCGGGTTTTCAGGGTTTTGGTAAATTTAATTAGTAAGTACTCACAAAATCAAGAATCTAGTATCACTTAACTATTTATCAGATATCTTCTAATAAAAATCTTTCTTTATATAATTTTCTTACTAGTTTTTATTGATCAATCTATCTTTTATCATAAATCAAAATTATTTTTAGTAGTAATCACGAATCTCACTATATTTTTTAAACTTTGTTTTGACTTATATTTTATAATCTATATGGTAAGTAAAGCAACTTATTATTTAATTTGAATATTTTTTATGCTTTTGTATACACAGTTCATAAGTCTAATGGTTTTAATGACTAAAATGATATTTTTAGTTTTATTCCCTCATATATTTTTATGTTTTTATATATAAAAGATAAAATATTAATATTAAACTTTAATAATTTTTTAATATTTATTTATCAATTGATATTGCCATCTATAAATAATTTGGTAGATGCATTAATATCCAATTATATTCAAGAATTATCTATAAAGAAGGGAATAACAAAAAAAATAAATTCTCAGGGGCTCTGCCCCTTACCCCGGCAGGGTTCCACCCTTGCAACCCGAAAAAAGGGACATGCTGTCCCTTATACCCTGGCTTTGGTCTATGCATCACCAAAATTCATATGATTAATATCTTTAATATAAATTAACTAGTATTAAATATCAATATAATATAACAATATAATTATATAATGCGCTTTATCTTTGTTATCTTTATTTATTTTACTGTTAGGAATTGCATGGTGTTCAGATATTTTCTTTAAATTTAAAAATTTATTCTTTTGTTTAATCTATTCTATGTTCAGCATTATAATTTATTATTATCATTTATTTGTTTTTTTATTTGGCTTTATATTGGGTTTTGGGAAAAGGGGTTTTAGGGCTTTCATAATAAATAAAATTACAAATATAAGAATCTTTTATCACTTACACAATTTTTAAACTTATTAATTAATTTAGGTTTTCTTATCAAAATTGTCAGGTTTTCTTAACAAAATAATCGGGTTTTGAGGGTTTTGGGCAATTTAATGAGTAAGTACTCTAAAATATTCTTAATTTTTTTAAGATACACAACTTTTTATAATTATTTTAACATATATAATACATTTCAAGAGTTATTTTATATTTTTAATAACAAATTCATATATGTATATATAATTATTATTATTCAAGATTTTTACTCTTCACGGCAGTAGTCAGTGAAGTCAAAATAATTTTTCAATGACCAACTTTTGATGATGTTTTTGGAGGTTCCAAGTCGAGTGGAGCAAGTTATTTTTCAATTTTTAGGACTTTTTCCAATTTTGTGGGCAGGTGTGAGGAATCTCATACTAGTAGTCAGTGAAGTCAAAACCTTTTTTAAATGACCCATTTTTAATTATGTTTTTGGATATTACAAGTCGAGTAAATCAACTTATCTTGAAATTTTTTGAACTTTTTCAAATTTTGTGACCAGGTGTCAGGAATCTCATGGTAGTAGTCAGTGAAGGTAAAATATTTTTTCTATGACCCACTTTTGATGATGTTTTTAGAGGTTCCTGGTCGACTGAAGCAACTTATTTTTCTATTTTTATAACTTTTTCAAATTTTGTAATTACTGGTCAGGAATCTAATGATAGTTGTCAGTGAAGTAAAAATATTTTTTTAATGAACCAAATTTGATAATGTTTTTGGAGGTTCCAAGTCGAGTGGAACAACTTATTTTTCATGTATTGATATATTTTAAAAATACATGATGTCTGGTCATGGTAATTAATGAAAAGTGAAAGCTAAGTCAAATTATCTAAATTAGAGTAAAATATGAGGAATCCAAAGTCTAATTATGTTAATTATAGTCAAATATGGGAAAACCAAAGTCAAATTATGTTAATTATAGTCAAATATGCGGAAGCCAAAGTCAAATTATGTTAATTTTAGTCAAATTTGTGGAAGCCAAAGTAGAATTATGTTAATTATAGTCAAATATGCGGAAGCCAAAGTAGAATTAAGTTAATTATATTCAAATATGGAGAAACCAAAGTAAATTTATGTTAATTATAGTTAAAAAAGAGGGGTATCCCAAGGGGGTGGGAGGGGGGGTAATTTTTGAGAAATATAACCCCAAACCCTAAAAGTAAACCCACCTATAAGCCCCAAAACCCAACTGTAAATCCCCAAAACCCTCCTGTTAGTCAAAGAAAACCCACCTGTAAGCCAAAGAAAACCCTCCTGTAAGCCAAAGAAAACCCTCCTGTAAGCCAAAGAAAACCCTCCTGTAAGCCAATGATAACCCACCTGTAGCAAAAGATAACCCACCTGTAAGCCAAAGATTACCCACCTGAAGCAAAGATAACCCACTTGTTAGCCAAAGATTACCCACCTGTAAGCAAAAGATAACCCACCTGTACGCAAAAGATAATCCACCTGTAAGCCAAAGAAAACCCACCTGTAAGTCAAAGAAAACCCACCTGTAAGTCAAAGAAAACCAACCTGTAAGCCAAAGAAAACCCACCTGTAAGCCAAATAAAACCAACCTGTAAGCAAAAGAAAACCCACCTGTAAGCAAAAGAAAACACACCTGTAAGCCAATGAAAATCACCTGTAAGCCAAAGAAAATCCATTAATAATTAAAAATAAACCAAACCTTAAACCAAAAAGAAATCCATATAAAATTCTCAATTTACCCTAAGCATTAAAATAGAATTATAATGGTTATTAAATTAAAATTCTTCAAACATAATTTTTTTTATTATTCACTTTATTTAATATTATCAAGCAAGATACACTTTACTATACATTTCTTTAGAATTAAAGTTCTTTTAAGATATTTTTTTATTTTGATTTTCTTAAGCTTCGTAGTAACAAAAGATTATTTCTAATTTTAATCAAGATTTATTTGAAATAAGCTGAATTTAAATTATAAATTAAATAGTTGTAATTACAAATAGTATTAGTCTTTTAGAAAATGTATATCTAAAAAAAACAGTTTCATCTTCTTCATCGTCGTCTTCATCATCATCGTCAGAAAATATTTTACCTCCTTGCTTACCTCTCTGTGTGACCTCGTGAACCACCTCTCCGTTGACGTCTCCAATTTTACCAGGCAGGGCCACTAAAAAATAAAATTTAAAGATATCTTTTTTGTAACTTACATTATATTTGAGTGCACAGTCAATTTCTGCGTCTGATCAATTTCATTTTTGTTTATTATTAATTAATTATAAAATACAATTCACTTTATTTCAAAAAAATCGTAATATAAATAAAAATTTATGAAATGCAAATTTCTCTAAACCATTTAAGTCCCTAATGTTTTTGATTTAAAATCTTAATTTTTTATAAAAATTAAATCTATATTTCTTTAATTTAAGGGAGTTATGTTAATGATATTCTCCAAATATTTCCTTTAGTCTACATCTTTGTAAGAATGTTTATAAAGATGGCGATCATTAATATCAATTCTTATTTTTTTAAAACCTTACATCTAATTAGGAATGCAAGCCTGTAGTTCGGCGGGCTTTAGGGAAGATATACAAAGAAGGTTTTAGATGCTTTTACCATGCTTCACATATTGATTATCATTTATATCAATCAAATTCCACAATTTAATGTTTAATTTTTAGTAAGGTTTATCATATTATATACGTACTTTATTATGAATTAAATTTTAAAGTTAATATTTACTTATAAGCATAAATAGTTAGAAAAATTATTAATAAACATTTAAAGAATTGTTTATGAAAATTTTATAAATATTTTTTTAGTCAATATAAATATATAGAAGCAATAGAAATAATATAAATATAATAAAAAGTTCAACTATGAAGAGATTTGAGATGTGATAAATTTAAAGTAAGTGAAAATGCATACTATCTCATTCTATTTGTCATTTCCTAATTTTGATATTGTTCTTTTCTTTAAGTATTCTAAATATTAAGTTCACCTATTCTTTTTCAACTTAATTTGCTCTCGATTTTAAAGCATAGACTTTAGTAATAAATATATTATGTTCAGTTTGAATCGTTATTGAGAATAGCTCAATACTAAGAATAATTCTTTTGCATGCTGGTTAAAATATTTCATGCCGTGTTTATTGATTACCCTCAATTTGGTTAACTTTAGCTACTTCGATATACATGTTTAATTTCTATTTATATCTAACCAACTTCTATCTGATTTTCGAACATCAATCTTTTTGGCACTTTAATAAGGTCTTATCTACACATTTTTTCTCTAGAATCACTTTTGGCACCATTAAATTCTATTTAAAATTAAGCCTTACTCTATATAGATTTATGGAAAATGTAACTAAAACGAATTCAATTGTCTCGATCAACTATGAAATAGGAAGCCGCAAGAAAAAGTTAAACTGGCCTTAAAACGAGTGAATGTTAAAAGAAACAATTTATAGAAAAAGAGTATAATTGTGATAGGAAATTTAAAAATAATATTGAAAGCATTGATGATGGTAAATGAGATTTGAAGACGAATAAAGTAAACAACTTAAAGCGAGAATATAATGACAAGTTTAAAAATAATAAGATAAAGAATTCAAAGTCTCAAGTTAAAATTATTATTGATAATAAAATATTGAAATGAATCGAAATATTTTCTATATCACCCTTATCATAGTTTTATCTCTCTATTAACTATACCTTAAATAAAGTTAAAACTTGATTTAAACGGCAATCTGAAGATCAAAACTTTTTTAGACCAATTTTATTCTTATAACATGTAATATATATTCTTTAAATTTGTTAACTTAAGCTTTTATGATGTTTCGTTCTTCATCATCTTACTGCAAAAAACATTTCAGATTGTTTAAATCTTCATATCATAGTATTTCATCCTGTAATTAATCATTCAAAACCTAACCCTTTCAGTAGTTTGATTGTGTTTTTGATTTATAAAAGTAGACTATTATTGCATACTTTATTAAGGAATAATAGTATTTATGTATGGGTTTAATGTTTCAATATTTGGAATTTAAGTGAGTATATGCGAATTTTGGATTAGTTAATGACATGAGTATATAGATTGACTATTTGAATTGCGATATGGTTGTAATGACTATGGTGATCAACTCAGACCTATTCTTAATTACACATCTATAGCAAGGCTGCTCCATAAATCTCCTGCAACTGTTAGGTCCCGCTGTCTATTAGCATTGAATTTAAAGAGATAGCATCTTAACTATAAGCTTAAGAGAGGTCGAAAATTTTAGCAGCATCATGTCGATTATCTCATTAATGATAAGACTCTTAAATACTGGGCTCACTTCTCTCTGGCCTAGAGAGCTGTGATGTTGCATCGCCAATATTCTGAGCTTCAGATCTCTGCTTAATATATAACTAACATATATAAAAAGAGTGGAATATTTTACAAGACAGTCAATCGCATTAAGGGAATGATTGACTAAAATGTTCCATTTTATAAGACTAATTTAAATTATGTATTCGATTAAATGCAGAGGTCTTAAGAGCTTAATATAAAGTTTATACTGCTGATGAAGCTGTATTTACATTCAATACCTTTATATTAAGTTCTTGGTACAAGAGGTATAGTAATATAGAAGTTTATGATTAAAAGGTTAAGGTTTGAACTCATGCTATTCTTGGTGGAATAAGTGAAGATAGTGGCCTCGAGATTATGTTATTCACCCTCGTTCTATAAAGACTGTAATATATTAAGTTCTTACAATAACTCAGATAAAAATACGCTGACTAAGAGATTATTCGCTTCGTTGATAACTTGTCAAATCATAAAATTAAAGACTCAAGGAAGGAGTATGAAAGGCTAAACATAACATCTATATTTAATTTTCCTTATTACAGCCCTTAGTTCAATGGAATTTAATTATATTGGGGGCTATTGAAAGGTCATTATAAGAAATTGCTGCTCTACCATCTGATGCATGATTTAAAGATAGATTAAGTCGATTTTATTAAGAGTGCTTCTAAGATTGTCAGCAATGAGAAAACTAAAGAATGTGATAGAGAATGGAGATTTTCTGTTTATAAATAAGTAATAGATTTAATTGAATGAAGAAGCTCACATATTAAATTAACCCATAATGGGATTAGACTACTCTTCCTATACTTCCTCTTAAAGCTTGCTTGGGCCTATATTTCATCTCTTAGTGCCAGCTCCTGCATCTATGTTCATCTCGAATGGATTTTATAAATCTTTGAAGAGTCTCTTACTCAATTCATGCTTTACTTGAAACTTTCTCTCTCTGTTTAGTTTGTTGCGCTCTTTCATCAAGCTTAAAGCAGTGCCTGGTTTGTCTGTTAAATTAGAAAGACTAAGCTTACTAGAGATGAAAGTATGCTTCTGCTGTTCCTCTAACCAGGTCTCGCTGATTTTTATTCCTTGCTTCTCTTTTTCTTGTGGAGATATGCTGTAGTTTTTCTTATGATCTTCTTAAATAACTTCATTTAAGTATTCAGGTTTAAGAGTTCCAAGAACACCAAAGAAGAAGTTTCTCTCTGGCAACTTATTTTAGAGAGCTGTAGCTTTGATAGAAGGTAGAGAATTACGTCCGGATCACTCATATCAACATCATAGAGAATTGTTACTGATATTTTACGGTAGCTAAGTATCTTTATTATCTTTATTTCAATAGTCTTAAAAGCTTTTTTCTCTTCACTCAGTAAGGCTTTTAAGAATGAGATTTTAGTTCCCTCCTAAGTCGGCAAGAAGAGTCCAACTATAATGAATATATTAATCTTACTTAAGAACTTACCTTGCTATACCAAATATCTATAAAGGTCCTCTTTTCTTCGAAATTTGCCTATTAAATCTTGAGATTAAATTCTCTTCATTGCATCATTCATAGACTCCATCTTGAATCCTTTTTCTAGAAATGTTAATGAAATTTAAAATTATCGAAATCCATTCTAAGGTTATTAAAATCTTACTACTAAATAGGGAGGACCTACTGGAGGTTAACCTTGAAAAGATATGCGGAGAAGCATTGAAAAACTTGCTCCAAGTTTCACAGATTGTTTTCCATTTTTATCAATCTATCTCAATTAAATTGCTCCTAATAATGTTTAATAATTTTAGGAGGTCCTCCAAATTAAGTTCAAACTTTATTAGGAGTTAAATTTTAAGGTTAAAACTTTATTAGAAGCATATTAAATTAAAAAATGTTTAATAAATTTTTCTTCCAAATTAATTTCAAACTAGGACTTCCTAGAGAAACAAAACTTAATTAGGAGTATTACAATTTACTAATACGTATAAAATTCTCATAAAATATGTCAACTTACAGTCTTTTATAGTTATTTAATTTTCTTACCTCTCAGCAAAGAATCTACCATAGTGTCTTATACTCTCCTATTATAGTTTATCAAGGTATATTTTATCATTATTATAATAAAATATATCAGCAAACTAAAATGAGCGCTAACCTTTTGATAAGAGTGGCATTACTTGGATAAAGTAAATAAAAATTATCATTCCAGAAACAAAGAAAAGTAGAGACCAGAAACGCTTGTACTCAATGGGAGCCTACTTATGACAACTTTTACCAGTCTATCTTTGAGATCTAAATATAAATTAAGCAAGCAAGAGGTCATCATAGAAGCTGTGCAAATTGAGGAGGAGGTTAAACAACCCTCCATAGACCACTAATCATTACAAGCCAAAGTATACTATTAATGCAAAGAAAGCATTAAAGTTTTTCTCTACAAGTTATCTTACAAGAAACTATTGAGAGATATACACAACTATATGCCTAGGTTATATCTAAAACATTAAAAGAAGGATGGCAAATATATCTGTGAGATCTGTAAGAAGCCATATTCTCAGAAAGAGACATCAAGTGCACTTAAAGAAAAAGCACAATCAAAGTTTTGTCTTTATTCATGAACCTTCAGGAAAAAGATTCCTATAAAAAAGAAGATGAAGAAATCCTGCCGAGTCTCTTAGAGTTGAGGTATAGAAGTAAGTCATAATGAAGAAAGCTGTCAAGAACTTTCCTGTCTCTGAGATAAATAAAATCATGGCAAGAATTGAGGCGATGAAGATTCCTATCTTAAAAATTATTGACATAGATTCTTGCCTTGAAAGCTACCTCACTCTTGAGGATAAAGTAGAGAAAAGAGTCATCACTGATGACTAATATGCCCACAAAATATATCCATTCAATTACTTCCTTGCTGATGACAAGTTCCAAATGGAATTCGCTAATTAGTATTATGCTCCTCAACAAGCAAAAATTAGAGAGTCTAAGTATATTATTTAGCAAGATGCTATACTATTTGGAAAAGATCATGTTGCATTTAGACTTGCTCTCCTCGAGATGACTTACAGAGAATATTTATATGACAATAGATGCCAAGATAAATTGGCTAGATCGTGCAACAAATAGTTGAGGGTATTGAAGAGCTTCACAAGCTTGGTTATGTTCATAGAGACTTAAAGCCAGAGAACATTATGATGAACTTTCAACCTCTTAGAATTTATATAATTTATTTCAACAGAGCTCAAAGAGTGCAAGCCTCTGCATTAGGTAATGTATGTGGTACTCCTGGATATTTCCCAGAGAGAGAAGATTGGAGAGATGGAGACACTTATTGGGATATCTGGGCTAGCAGTAATAATAATAGAGAGCGACATCCCAAGAAACAATTACTTTAGCTGCATGTGAGAGATTCTAATCAGAAAATCAAACAATATCTCGATAAAAATAAAATAAATGGAGGTCTCAGAGAACTTGCATATTCAACTATTATCAAGCCAAGCTTAGAGAATTAACAATCAATAGAAACAATCAAACATCAACTTAGTAAGATCAAAAACTCTCTTGTTATACTTACTTAAAATACTAATATTTAAGCATTAAACCCCTATATAAATACTATTAAAACCCTAATAAAGTATGCACTAATAGTCTACTTTTATCAATCAAAAACTCAATCAAACTACTGAATGGGTTTTGGGGTTTTGATTATTATATAAGCTCTATTAGTATAATAAAGAGTAATCATTTAATTCTAGTGACTACCTTTGACGAATTTGACAATTCTTTCTTTGAAAAGTTAAATTATGATAAAAAGAAATTATAAAAGAGAGAGAATAAGTAAGGTAAGATGAAATAGGCAGCTATAGATAAGTAATTTTTTTTTATTTGAACATTCAAAATTGACTATCAAAGAATACAATAAATACATTTCTTAACAAAAAGAATGCATAGGTAATATCTCAAGCAATTATAGAAGGATAGTAAATACATTAGTGAGTTTTGTGAGAAGGCCTATTGTCATACAAGTAATCTTAAAGTATACTAAAATTAAAGTACTTTAGATTTTTGTGTTTATTCATAAATCTACAGGTTAAATTACCTAAGGGTTGAGGTTTAGAAATAAGTCATAATGAAGAAAGCAGTCAAGTACTTCCCGATCTCTCAATAAAAAATTATTTTTAAAAATGGAGGCTAAAAAATTCCTATTTTTAAAATTAATGACATAAATTGTTGTAATTAAAATTATTTCACACGAGGATGAAATTAAGAAGAGTATATTACATAAGATTAATTCACTATTAAAATTTATCCTTCGAAATATTCTTTGCTATTGACATGTTCTAAAAAGCAATGGAATCAGCTAATTAGTATTACGATACTTAATTAGAAAAATTACAAAAAGTCATATTATTTAGCTTGATGAAATTTTACAATGAAGAACTCTCGTAGCATTTCGGCTTTCTATCCTTAAAATGTCTTATAGAGAGTTATTATAAGACAACTGATGCCAAATGTAAAATAAGTGGAGCTTCACAAACTCAGTTACTTTTCTAGAAACTCTAAAATGATCTATAAAAATAATATTTATTTAAAAAAATGATGATTAATGAGTTATACTCAAAATTTAAATTAAAAATATTAACTTTTTAATACTAAAATTTAAACATCAATCTTAGTCGTGACGTAAACGTGTCTGAAGTGAGTTGTCGTGGCAAGTCGTGATCTTGAAAAAAAACTCCGAAAAACTACCTTCTTAATTCCGCTTCTTTTTGTTGTAGAGATGTATACGAGATAAGTGCCTATCGAACTAAAGAGTATCCCTCGCAAAGCTCTCTGAGATATGCTTCTTGTAAACAATTAAAGGGGGGATTGGTGAAAACTCTTACCATGTTCCATCACTGCTGATATAGTTGTCTCTGTCCTTTCGCTTTGGTAACCTTATTAACCCAACTTGGTGTGGGAGGAAAATCATTATCGTTGGCTTCTATAGTTTTCATCGTCTTACTTTTAAGTCTGAGCACCACCTTCATCCTGCTCATTATTACATAAGAAGCTGAAACCACCCCAGGTAGCTCATCTATCCAGGGAAATTCTTGTCAAAGAGCACTCGAGGAGTGTAGTAACTGACAGATTGAGCCCCGCCGACTGGCCCCTAATGCGGTGAACCAGCAACCCCCTTCCTACACTCACCTGGCCTTAGTTTTGTTTAAAGCTTTATTAGAAAGTCCTGAGTGAGATTGGCAACTCACCCAACAATTAAATATCTAATCTTTCTAATTTAATAATATTTGAAAAAAAATAAATATATAAAATTGCCATTATTAGTGTTAAATATCGAATTTATTGTTTATAATATTAAATTCTACATTAGATAGATGATCATATAAGTCATTAGAAACTTCATTAAATTATCTATTTCATGCCATTAATTATAAAACAACATTATGTTATAAGTATTAAAGATAAACTAATTTTTTTCAATAAAAGTTTAAAATTTAATTAGCTAAAAGAATTATTATAAATCAAAATATTAAAAAATAAATCAATTAGTAATTATAAATTTCAAATATATACAAATTTATCTATCATGTAAAATGAAAACTAACCAAGAATACAATCTGAAATAAACTTTGTTAGGTTGTTAAGGTATGGGAAGAGCACCCCTCATAAAGTAGCAAAGTAAATTGCACGTTAAAAGAGATAACTAAAATTTTGAAGATTCCGATGTCAAAGGTAAGGAAGTACTTCTTTACTAATATTAGTCCACTAAAAGATAAGCTGAAGAAAGGAAGACCATAACTCTCTAGCCTGACCGATGAGCAACTAAACTTCTTGCTACGTGATTCCACTCTCGAAAATTGGAAGATATACTATATCTCTAAGAGGTGCATACTGTTTCATAGAAAATATCCAAATCTAAGGATAACTCCAACCTTCCTCTATAACCTATACAAAGCTTCTAAAATTAAATTCAAGAAAATTCGTTCAATGTGTAGATTGTCACCCTAAAAAATAATAGAGATTCAAGAACTTAGATGGTCAAGACTCAACAAACTATTAGGTGTCATGGAAAACGAGAGAA
>ARYC01019191.1:0-17792 GCA_000711775.1 Oxytricha trifallax | reverse complement strand
TGTGTCTACTGGTAAAACGAAGTCAATTCGAGTAAAATCGAGTAAATTATTGCTCATACTTTTGTTAATTGCGCTATTAAATACGATTATTTTCATATTTTAATTCTTACCATGAGATGTAGCTTTGGATGGGCTTTCTTATGAATATTTTTGCAAATCTATCCGATTTCGATGTCCAGATTGCCACTTAAATATATTAAAATGGGCATTAATTTCTTCTCAATTGATTTCACACTCCCTGTGTCTACTGGTAAAACGAAGTCAATTCGAGTAAAATCGAGCAAATTATTGCTCATACTTTTAATAATTGCGCTATTAAATACGATTATTTTCTTTTTTTAATTCTTCCCGTGAGATGTAGCTTTGGATGGATTTCTTATGAATATTTTTGCAAATCTATCCGATTACGATGTCCAGATTGCCACTTAAATATATTAAAATGGGGCATTAATTTCTTCTCAATTGATTTCACACTCCCTGTGTCTACTGGTAAAACGAAGTCAATTCGAGTAAAATCGAGCAAATTATTGCTCATACTTTTAATAATTGCGCTATTAAATACGATTATTTTCTTTTTTTAATTCTTCCCGTGAGATGTAGCTTTGGATGGATTTCTTATGAATATTTTTGCAAATCTATCCGATTACGATGTCCAGATTGCCACTTAAATATATTAAAATGGGGCATTAATTTCTTCTCTAATTGATTTCACACTCCCTGTGTCTACTGGTAAAACGAAGTCAATTCGAGTAAAATCGAGCAAATTATTGCTCATACTTTTAATAATTGCGCTATTAAATACGATTATTTTCTTTTTTTAATTCTTCCCGTGAGATGTAGCTTTGGATGGATTTCTTATGAATATTTTTGCAAATCTATCCGATTACGATGTCCAGATTGCCACTTAAATATATTAAAATGGGGCATTAATTTCTTCTCAATTGATTTCACACTCCCTGTGTCTACTGGTAAAACGAAGTCAATTCGAGTAAAATCGAGCAAATTATTGCTCATACTTTTAATAATTGCGCTATTAAATACGATTATTTTCTTTTTTTAATTCTTCCCGTGAGATGTAGCTTTGGATGGATTTCTTATGAATATTTTTGCAAATCTATCCGATTACGATGTCCAGATTGCCACTTAAATATATTAAAATGGGGCATTAATTTCTTCTCAATTGATTTCACACTCCCTGTGTCTACTGGTAAAACGAAGTCAATTCGAGTAAAATTGAGTAAATTATTGCTCATACTTTTGTTAATTGCGCTATTAAATACGATAATTTTCTCATTTTAATTCTTCCCGTGAGATGTAGCTTTGGATGGGCTTTCTTATGAATATTTTTGCAAATCTATCCGATTACGATGTCTAGATTGCCACTTAAATATATTAAAATGGGGCATTAATTTCTTCTCAATGATTTCACACTCCCTGTGTCTACTGGTAAAACGAAGTCAATTCGAGTAAAATCGAGCAAATTATTGCTCATACTTTTAATAATTGCGCTATTAAATACGATTATTTTCTTTTTTTAATTCTTCCCGTGAGATGTAGCTTTGGATGGATTTCTTATGAATATTTTTGCAAATCTATCCGATTACGATGTCCAGATTGCCACTTAAATATATTAAAATGGGGCATTAATTTCTTCTCAATTGATTTCACACTCCCTGTGTCTACTGGTAAAAAGAAGTCAATTCGAGTAAAATCGAGCAAATTATTGCTCATACTTTTGTTAATTGCGCTATTAAATACGATTATTTTCTTATTTTAATTCTTCCCGTGAGATGTAGCTTTGGATGGGCTTTCTTATGAATATTTTTGCAAATCTATCCGATTTCGATGTCCAGATTGCCACTTAAATATATTAAAATGGGGCATTAATTTCTTCTCAATTGATTTCACACTCCTGTGTCTACTGGTAAAACGAAGTCAATTCGAGTAAAATCGAGTAAATTATTGCTCATACTTTTGTTAATTGCGCTATTAAATACGATTATTTTCATATTTTAATTCTTACCATGAGATGTAGCTTTGGATGGGCTTTCTTATGAATATTTTTGCAAATCTATCCGATTTCGATGTCCAGATTGCCACTTAAATATATTAAAATGGGGCATTAATTTCTTCTCAATTGATTTCACACTCCCTGTGTCTACTGGTAAAAAGAAGTCAATTCGAGTAAAATCGAGCAAATTATTGCTCATACTTTTGTTAATTGCGCTATTAAATACGATTATTTTCTTATTTTTAATTCTTCCACACAGATGTAGCTTTGGAAGAGCTTTCTTATGAATATTTTTACAAATCTATCCGATTACGATGTCCAGATTGCCACTAAAATAAATTAAAATGGGCATTAATTTCTTCTCAATTGATTTCACACTCCCTGTGTCTACTGGTAAAACGAAGTCAATTCGAGTAAAATTGAGTAAATTATTGCTCATACTTTTGTTAATTGCGCTATTAAATACGATAATTTTCTCATTTTAATTCTTCCCGTGAGATGTAGCTTTGGATGGGCTTTCTTATGAATATTTTTGCAAATCTATCCGATTACGATGTCTAGATTGCCACTTAAATATATTAAAATGGGGCATTAATTTCTTCTCAATTGATTTCACACTCCCTGTGTCTACTGGTAAAACGAAGTCAATTCGAGTAAAATCGAGTAAATTATTGCTCATACTTTTGTTAATTGCGCTATTAAATAAGATTATTTTTTTATTTTAATTCTTCCCATGAGATGTAGCTTTGGATGGGCTTTCTTATGAATATTTTTGCAAATCTATCCGATTACGATGTCCAGATTGCCACTTAAATATATTAAAATGGGGCATTAATTTCTTCTCAATTGATTTCACACTCCCTGTGTCTACTGGTAAAACGAAGTCAATTCGAGTAAAATTGAGTAAATTATTGCTCATACTTTTGTTAATTGCGCTATTAAATACGATAATTTTCTCATTTTAATTCTTCCCGTGAGATGTAGCTTTGGATGGGCTTTCTTATGAATATTTTTGCAAATCTATCCGATTACGATGTCTAGATTTGCCACTTAAATATATTAAAATGGGGCATTAATTTCTTCTCAATTGATTTCACACTCCCTGTGTCTACTGGTAAAACGAAGTCAATTCGAGTAAAATCGAGTAAATTATTGCTCATACTTTTGTTAATTGCGCTATTAAATAAGATTATTTTTTTATTTTAATTCTTCCCATGAGATGTAGCTTTGGATGGGCTTTCTTATGAATATTTTTGCAAATCTATCCGATTACGATGTCCAGATTGCCACTTAAATATATTAAAATGGCATTAATTTCTTCTCAATTGATTTCACACTCCCTGTGTCTACTGGTAAAACGAAGTCAATTCGAGTAAAATCGAGTAAATTATTGCTCATACTTTTGTTAATTGCGCTATTAAATAAGATTATTTTTTTATTTTAATTCTTCCCATGAGATGTAGCTTTGGATGGGCTTTCTTATGAATATTTTTGCAAATCTATCCGATTACGATGTCCAGATTGCCACTTAAATATATTTAAATGGGCATTAATTTCTTCTCAATTGATTTCACACTCCCTGTGTCTACTGGTAAAACGAAGTCAATTCGAGTAAAATTGAGTAAATTATTGCTCATACTTTTGTTAATTGCGCTATTAAATACGATAATTTTCTCATTTTAATTCTTCCCGTGAGATGTAGCTTTGGATGGGCTTTCTTATGAATATTTTTGCAAATCTATCCGATTACGATGTCCAGATTGCCACTTAAATATATTTAAATGGGGCATTAATTTCTTCTCAATTGATTTCACACTCCTGTGTCTACTGGTAAAACGAAGTCAATTCGAGTAAAATCGAGTAAATTATTGCTCATACTTTTGTTAATTGCGCTATTAAATACGATTATTTTCATATTTTAATTCTTACCATGAGATGTAGCTTTGGATGGGCTTTCTTATGAATATTTTTGCAAATCTATCCGATTTCGATGTCCAGATTGCCACTTAAATATATTAAATGGGGCATTAATTTCTTCTCAATTGATTTCACACTCCCTGTGTCTACTGGTAAAACGAAGTCAATTCGAGTAAAATCGAGTAAATTATTGCTCATACTTTTGTTAATTGCGCTATTAAATAAGATTATTTTTTTATTTTAATTCTTCCCATGAGATGTAGCTTTGGATGGGCTTTCTTATGAATATTTTTGCAAATCTATCCGATTACGATGTCCAGATTGCCACTTAAATATATTAAAATGGGGCATTAATTTCTCCTCAATTAATTTCACACTCCCTGTGTCTACTGGTAAAACGAAGTCAATTCGAGTAAAATCGAGTAAATTATTGCTCATACTTTTGTTAATTGCGGTATTAAATACGATTATTTTCTTATTTTAATTCTTACCATGAGATGTAGCTTTGGATGGGCTTTCTTATGAATATTTTTGCAAATCTATCCGATTTCGATGTCCAGATTGCCACTTAAATATATTAAAATGGGGCATTAATTTCTTCTCAATTGATTTCACACTCCCTGTGTCTACTGGTAAAACGAAGTCAATTCGAGTAAAATCGAGTAAATTATTGCTCATACTTTTGTTAATTGCGCTATTAAATAAGATTATTTTTTTATTTTAATTCTTCCCATGAGATGTAGCTTTGGATGGGCTTTCTTATGAATATTTTTGCAAATCTATCCGATTACGATGTCCAGATTGCCACTTAAATATATTTAAATGGGGCATTAATTTCTTCTCAATTGATTTCACACTCCCTGTGCCTACTGGTAAAACGAAGTCAATTCGAGTAAAATCGAGTAAATTATTGCTCATACTTTTGTTAATTGCGCTATTAAATACGATTATTTTCTTATTTTAATTCTTCCATAGCTATGTAGCTTTGGATGGGCTTTCTTATGAATATTTTTGCAAATCTATCTGATTACGATGTCCATATTGCCAATTAAATATATTAAAATGGGGCATTAAACTTTCTCAATTGATTTCACACTCCCTGTGTCTACTGGTAAAACGAAGTCAATTCGAGTAAAATCGAGCAAATTATTGCTCATACTTTTAATAATTGCGCTATTAAATACGATTATTTTCTTTTTTTAATTCTTCCCGTGAGATGTAGCTTTGGATGGATTTCTTATGAATATTTTTGCAAATCTATCCGATTACGATGTCCAGATTGCCACTTAAATATATTAAAATGGGGCATTAATTTCTTCTCAATTGATTTCACACTCCCTGTGTCTACTGGTAAAACGAAGTCAATTCGAGTAAAATCGAGTAAATTATTGCTCATACTTTTGTTAATTGCGCTATTAAATAAGATTATTTTTTTATTTTAATTCTTCCCATGAGATGTAGCTTTGGATGGGCTTTCTTATGAATATTTTTGCAAATCTATCCGATTACGATGTCCAGATTGCCACTTAAATATATTAAAATGGGGCATTAATTTCTTCTCAATTGATTTCACACTCCCTGTGTCTACTGGTAAAACGAAGTCAATTCGAGTAAAATCGAGTAAATTATTGCTCATACTTTTGTTAATTGCGCTATTAAATAAGATTATTTTTTTATTTTAATTCTTCCCATGAGATGTAGCTTTGGATGGGCTTTCTTATGAATATTTTTGCAAATCTATCCGATTACGATGTCCAGATTGCCACTTAAATATATTTAAATGGGCATTAATTTCTTCTCAATTGATTTCACACTCCCTGTGTCTACTGGTAAAACGAAGTCAATTCGAGTAAAATTGAGTAAATTATTGCTCATACTTTTGTTAATTGCGCTATTAAATACGATAATTTTCTCATTTTAATTCTTCCCGTGAGATGTAGCTTTGGATGGGCTTTCTTATGAATATTTTTGCAAATCTATCCGATTACGATGTCCAGATTGCCACTTAAATATATTAAAATGGGGCATTAATTTCTTCTCAATTGATTTCACACTCCCTGTGTCTACTGGTAAAACGAAGTCAATTCGAGTAAAATCGAGTAAATTATTGCTCATACTTTTGTTAATTGCGCTATTAAATAAGATTATTTTTTTATTTTAATTCTTCCCATGAGATGTAGCTTTGGATGGGCTTTCTTATGAATATTTTTGCAAATCTATCCGATTACGATGTCCAGATTGCCACTTAAATATATTAAAATGGGGCATTAATTCTTCTCAATTGATTTCACACTCCCTGTGTCTACTGGTAAAACGAAGTCAATTCGAGTAAAATCGAGCAAATTATTGCTCATACTTTTAATAATTGCGCTATTAAATACGATTATTTTCTTTTTTTAATTCTTCCCGTGAGATGTAGCTTTGGATGGATTTCTTATGAATATTTTTGCAAATCTATCCGATTACGATGTCCAGATTGCCACTTAAATATATTAAATGGGGCATTAATTTCTTCTCAATTGATTTCACACTCCCTGTGTCTACTGGTAAAACGAAGTCAATTCGAGTAAAATCGAGTAAATTATTGCTCATACTTTTGTTAATTGCGCTATTAAATAAGATTATTTTTTTATTTTAATTCTTCCCATGAGATGTAGCTTTGGATGGGCTTTCTTATGAATATTTTTGCAAATCTATCCGATTACGATGTCCAGATTGCCACTTAAATATATTAAAATGGGGCATTAATTTCTTCTCAATTGATTTCACACTCCCTGTGTCTACTGGTAAAACGAAGTCAATTCGAGTAAAATCGAGTAAATTATTGCTCATACTTTTGTTAATTGCGGTATTAAATACGATTATTTTCTTATTTTAATTCTTCCCGTGAGATGTAGCTTTGGATGGGCTTTCTTATGAATATTTTTGCAAATCTATCCGATTACGATGTCCAGATTGCCACTTAAATATATTAAAATGGGGCATTAATTTCTTCTCAATTGATTTCACACTCCCTGTGTCTACTGGTAAAACGAAGTCAATTCGAGTAAAATCGAGTAAATTATTGCTCATACTTTTGTTAATTGCGCTATTAAATAAGATTATTTTTTTATTTTAATTCTTCCCATGAGATGTAGCTTTGGATGGGCTTTCTAATGAATATTTTTGCAAATCTATCCGATTACGATGTCCAGATTGCCACTTAAATATATTAAAATGGGGCATTAATTTCTTCTCAATTGATTTCCCATTTTAACCCTCAAAACTCTTGAATTATTTTGATGTAGTGTTTGATTGATGATATTAATTATTAACGCATGCTTTATTAGGGTTTTAATTGTGTTAATGTAGTGGTTTTCTTTATAATGTATGTTTTTTGTTGTGTTATATAGGTGTTTTATTTTATTATTTACTCAAACGTTACTTTGGCATCATGAAGCAGCTTTCTAAACTTTATTTCTCATTTCCAACTTACATTTTAGTCTAATGTATCGTCAGCTCTATTATTAGGCTTTTTTATTATCCACTTTTTTAGCTATATTTATCATTTCTTGTTATATCGCATTCACAAATTATTGCTGCTAGAACACCTTTATCCCACTTAATATCACTATCTCTTCAGTCCTCTCTTTCTGGAAAGTATATAGTAGTACCAAGCACGTTACCAAGTCCTGAATCTTCAACTCTCTATGATCTATTGAATCTCTTATATCTACTCTAAGAGGTTAAAATTCAAGCATTATATTCTCAGACTTCAAATCTCTATGAATATTTCCTAGACTCTGCAGCTCCTCAATGCCTTTGCAAACTTTTGTAATAATAAGAGGTAACTACATTGGTATCCTTTAATCTTAAAATGTAGCCTCTTATTGTCATTTAGTATTGAGGAAGACGAAAAGCTACATGATCTTGAGCAAGCAGAATAGCATCGAGCTTTATTATAGATCTGCACTATTGTAGAAATACATTCGAAATTGGGAAATTAATTTTAATTAAATTAATTATAAATCAAAATCTTGGCAGTTAAAGTTGGCCAATTTAAATGATTTTGGGCTCATTCGATAGAGAATTTAAAATTAGCTGGACTTTATTATTGGCGGTACTATTTTATCGCATCCCTGGAGCGAGATAACTCGACTTTAATGTTGAGGTGTAATTTAATGAATTAAGATGTGTTTAATTAAACTCAAGTTATCTCGCTCCAGTAATGCGATAAAATAGTACCGCCAATAATAAAGTCCAGCTAATTTTAAATTCTCTATCGAATGAGCCCAAAATCATTTAAATTGGCCAACTTTAACTGCCAAGATTTTGATTTATAATTATTTTAATTTAAATTAATTTCCCAATTTCGAATGTATTCCTACAATATCTATCTCTTGACTTCGTTAGTGCTTGGTATTCATTTACGAATTCCATTTGATACTTGTCATCGAATTTAAAGTAGTTGAACGGATATATCTTGTGTGCGAATTACTTATCTGTTATGACTTTCTTTTCAAATTATCCTCAAGTATAAAATAACTTTCCTTACATTCATTAAGGTCAATTACATTTAAAATTGGAAGCTTTAGTTCTTGTATCTTCAGAGTGATTTTAAATATCTCAGAAGCTGGAAGGTTTCTCACTGCTTTAATAAGCTTATTTTCTTTCTTAACTCTTTGTTCCAAGGTTTCTAAAGGGTCTCTTGGCTTTCTTTTTTGAAGGAAGACATCACCAGTGTCAGGATCTATGACTTCAAACTTCTTGCCATGATGGTTTTATAGGTGAATTTTTTAATCCCTTGAATGATTATATTGCTTATTGCAATAATGGCAAAAATATTTTTCATCTATCTTCTCATGCTTAAGATAGAGCTTGGGCTTGTTAGAATGCTGCTCTAAGATATGACGCTTAAGAGCAGATTTATAAGTGAAGTTCTGCTCACACTCTCCACATAAATGTAATGCTTTTATTTCTTTTTCTTCCTCCTCTTCAACCATTTTCATTTGAACTTTGCATTAAATTTCTTAGCTCTGTACTTCAATTTAACAACTGAATTGCTATTCAAAGTCAGATACCTAAAGTTAGAAAATTTCAGGTTCGTACTAGGTAGAGGCATCGCAAGTCTCAATTTTCTTTTGATTCATGAAAGAAACTTTTTGCTGGCTAATCCCAAGCAATGCCTCTTTTATAAGTAAGATACCCTCATTTTATAAATACTATTAATAATTATACAAGCTATTTAAATTCTACCTTTATACAAGAGTAAGAGCATATCCTCAAAGGTTTAGAGAGGTTTAATTAGAACAGAGTACGAGACATTAGTTTTATATTTCTTAAATTTAGTGATAATTTATATACTAATTCATCCATTTTATTAATTAAAATGCACCTATATGTGTTTTGTGAAGTTAGGTGGTGCTCCTAAAGCTGTTCTTGTAAATTTTGGAGGGGAAGTTTTAAAATTTAATTTTTTTAATGCACCACCTAATACGGTTTTGAACTTTAATTTAACCTCCTAATTAAGTTTTAAATAAATTAGGAGCACCACCTAATTAAATTAATTATTATTAGGAGCAATTTAATGGAGAAAGTTTGATAAAAATGGAAGTCAAACTTTGAAACTTGGAGAAAGTTCCTCCATCTTTATCTATTTATCTGATTCAGGTTGACCTCCAAGTGGATCTCCCTATTTAGTAGTAAAATTTTAGTAAGTTCAGAATGGATATCCATAATTTTTAAATTTCATAAACATTTAAAGAAACTGGAAGCAAGATGGAATCTATGAATGATGCAATGAAGAGAATTTAATCTCAAGATTTAATTGGAAAATTCAGAAGTAAAGAAGATCGTTACAGATACTTGGTATAGCAAGGTAAGTTATTATTTATAACTAACTTATTAACTTTAGTTGGATTGTTCTTGCCAACACAGGAGGGAAAAAAATATCATTCTAAAAGGCATTGCTAAGTGAAGAGAAAAAGCTTTTAAGTCTAATGAAATCAGAATGATCGAGATACCTAACTACCCTGATATTTACGTAACAAATCTTTATGATGATGCTATGAGTGATCCAGATGTTGCTCTGAACCTACCATCAAAGCTGCAACATTCTAATAAGTTGCCAGAGAGAAAATTATTCTTTGGTGTCCTTGGAACTCTGAAACTTGAGTACCTAAATGAAGTAATTTAAGAAGCTCACAAGAAACGCTACAGCATCTCTCCTGAAGAAAAAGAGAAGCAAGGAATAAAAATAAGCGACACCTGGCTCTAGGAACTGCAGAACCATCCATTCATCTCAAGTAAGCTTAGCCTTCTAACTTTATAGAAAAACCTGGTACTGCTATTTACTTGATGAAAGAGCGCAGCAAATTAAACAGAGAGAGAAAGTCTTAAGTAAAGCATGAATTGAGTAAGAGACTCTTCAAAGATTTCTAAAAGCCAGACGAGATGAACATAGATGCAGGAGCTGAGAGAAGAAACATAGGCCCAAGCAAGTCTTCAGAGGTAGAAAAGAAAGAGAGGCCAATACCCTTTATGGGCCAATTTAATATGTGAACTTATTCATTCGTTTAAGTCTAATACTTATTCATAAACACAAAATCTCCCTTCTCTTGCACATACTTTAGCTTTATCATCGCTGACTCTCTTACCAGTACTCTTAATAAAATCTACTGTATCTATCTTCAAGTCGTGCATCAAGTGATAGAGCAGCAATTTCTTTTAATGACCTTTCAATAACCCCCAATATAATTAAATTCCATTGAACTAAGAGCTGTAAGGAACATTAAATACAGGTGTTATATTTAGCCTTTCATATTCCTTCCTTGAGTCTTTAGTTTTATGAACTGACAAGTTATCAACGAATAGAATAATCTCTTAGTCAGCGTACTTATCTCTGAGTTATTGCAAGAAATTAATATATTATTCAGTCTTTATAGAACGAGGGTGAATAACATAAGTCTCGAGGCCACTATCTTCACTAATTCCACCAAGGATTGCATGAGTTTATACTTTAACCTTTTGATCATAAACTTCTATATTGCTATACTTCTTATACCAAGACCTCGATATGAAGGTATTAAACGTGAATACTGCCTCATCAGCGTGTATGAACATTATATTATGCTCTTAAGTCATCTGCATTTAATCGAATATATAATTTAAATTATCCTTATAAAATGGAACATTAAAGTTAATCACTCTATAAATGCAATTGAATGTCTTGTAAGATATACCATTCTTTTTATAGATATTAGCTATGGATTAAGCAAAGATGTGTTGCTCAGAAAATTGGCTATGAAACATCACAGCTCTCTAGGACATAGAGAAATGAGCCCAGTATTTAAGAGTCTTATCATTAATTAGATAATCAATATGATGCTACTAGAATTTTAAAGGTCTTTTAGGTTTAGAATTAAGATGCTATCTCTTTAAATTCAATGCTAATAGACAGTGTGACCTAACAGTAGCAGGAGATTTATGGAGCAGTCTTGCAATAGATGTGTAATTTAGAATAGGTCTGAGTTGATCACTATAATCATCACATCCATAACGCAACTTAAACAATAAATCTATATACTCACTGTCATAAACTGACCCCAAACCTCGCATATACTCACTTAAATTACTAATATCTAAACATTAAACCCCTACATAAGCCCTATTAAACAAAAATATTAAGCTTTAATGGGGGGGAAGTTTACTGGACCAAAAAATCTTACCCCATACATAAAAATAATTAAAATTTATAAATTTCTCAAAATTTTTAACATCAATAATGCTTTAATTATTGGTAATCTAGCATCAAATCTCATGGAAAAAATGATTATAAGCCTTTAATTTAATACTAAAAAATTATTTAGTATTTAGCTATGATAATTTAAATTGGGATTTATAAGTTTCTAATATTTTTATTGCCACATAATATAATTTAGAATGTTGGGAGCGAAAATCTTCCCCCAAAATTTCTACTAAGGCCTTAAATATATTTATTTATTATGCATTTAAATTTAATGATAATATTTTAATAACTTCATTATTCTTTATTTTTTAGGATCCTTTAATTAGATTTAAAATCTTTATAAGAATTCTACTTTCTGTAGAGATGCAAATTCTATAATATATTAATTTGTATTATAATGTTTGTAATTTTTGTAGCATACTAGTTTTTAAAGACTATCTGATATTTGTTAAATTTCTCAAAAAAGAAAATATATAAAAACAATGAATTGGCAATGTTTATTCATTACAAAATAAACTAATCTGTTATTAAAAATATAAGTTAAAATTAATCATAAGATTAGTGTGAAAGAAAAAAATATATATTAATGATGCAATTATGTTCTAAAACCTATTTTATTTAAAAATCTAAGAATATAATATTTAAATATCTTCTTTCTGCATATTTGCAAATCTAATTATATTCTTTTAATATAAATATATATAATTCTAAATAAATACAAACGAAAAATAAGATATTATTACTATTATTTTACACCACTCCCAATCCAGCCACCTTCACCTGCTCAGCTTATTTGCTTTTCACAAAGTTCATTGCTTCCAGTCAGGCCTTTACACTTTATTATTCACATGCATCAATCAAGGCATATCTTAGTGCTTTCCTAATGTTGGATCACTCTATTTATGATTTATAATACGAAACTTTAAATTATTAATTATTTAATTAACTTTAATACTGATTACTTTTAAAAGTCTAATATGCAAAAAATGGATGGTGTTGTTAACCATTGCTCACACATGTCCCAATTGCTCACACACGTCCCAATTGCTCACACACGTCCCAATTGCTCACACATGTCCCAATTGCTCACACAATGAATTTAATATGCGAGAGCGGTAATATTATTAAGCACATAGCAGGGTCTTATGGGTGCAGCCCCTTACGGGGTCACAAGGGTCAGAGCCCCTTGTTATCGCAATGCGATACGAAGTAATTGCAGGGGTCAAGGGTGCAGCCGCCCCTTGTTGGAGGTGGTTTGGGGGAGGTTAAAGCCTTCCTCCGAAAACCCATATAGCCCTTTTACGAAGTGTTAGTAGTTTAGGTGTAAAATATAATCGTTAAATAATAATTCATAAATCATTTAATTTAAATGTCTGTTATACATATTATTAGCGGTCATTTGTATTTGCAAACTATGCTAAGTTTCTTCTCCATACTGCCTCATATAAATATTGTTTGATCATTTCTGGGTCTCCAGGCATTGCATTGTATTGTATACATGCTTAATGTGATATTTTATCACAGCCCACAATCCTTCGATTAGATTACTATGTTGCATAGTTCTTCTTATACCATTAGAAGAATGATCTATATGTCTTTAATGAACAATTTATAAACCTTGCCAATCTATAGAAGTGTAGCTTGCCCATCCATCAGTGTGCAATATACTGTTTGGTTCAGCTCAGAAATGTTAAGGCTATAAGGATATATGCTAAACATTCTTTCTTCTAAAATAGGTTAAGGCTGTTGTTAGGACAGTATACAACTAAACCTTCTCTTAAAGATCGTCTTGCTCTACATTTATAATTTACACATTTATATAGTGCGTTGTCATGACTGTGTGGTTATTAATATTGTCTTATAGTCTATTAAGCTTAACAGTGAGAACACTATAGTTTTTTTTGTAACAAGCCACTTGAAATAAGATTAGTAATTGTTTAAGTAAAGGTTTAATTGATTTAGTTTTGCTTAACTTATGAAAATAGTTATTCCATTAATTGTAATTTAATTTTTATTATTTAACGATTATATTTTACGCTTAAACTACTATTACTTCTTTAAAGGGCTATATGGGTTTTCGGGGGAGGTCTTTGCCCTCCCCGAACCCCCTCCCACAAGGGGCGGCTGCCCCCTTGACCCCTGCATTTACTTCGTATTGCATTGCGATAACAAGGTGCTCTGCCTCTTGTGACCCCGTTAGGGGCTGCACCCCTAAGACCTTGCTATGTGCTTAATAATATTACCGCTCTCGCATATAAAATTCATTGTGTGAGCAATTGGGACATGTGTGAGCAATTGGGACGTGTGTGAGCAATTGGGACGTGTGTGAGCAATTGGGACATGTGGGAATGGTAACAAACCTCATTTTTTGATAGACTTAATATTAGTATTAAAGTTAATTAAATAATTATAATTTAAAGTTTGTATTATAAATCATAATTAAGTGATCCAACATTAGGAAAGCACTAAGATATGCTTAATTGATGCATGTGAATAATAGAGTGTAAAGGCCTGACTGTAAGCAATGAATTATGTGAAAAGCAAATGAGGTAAGCAGGAGAATGTGGCAGGATTAGGAGTGATAGTAAAAAATTAGTAACTTATATTATTTTTTGTTGTGGTTTTATATAAAACACAATGTATATGAATGCAATTAAGAAGAAAATAATTAATAAAATAAAAATATTAATAATAAAAATCGATTTATTTAATAGGATATATTAATTATTTAATTAAATTACTTTGTTTTAAAATTTTAATAATAACAGTAACTTCATACAAAAAATTATAAAGAAAATTACCTAAGTGATAATGATATTGTGATCTATGATATTGATAAATCTGACTGTAATATATAAAAAGGTTAATATAATTTTTATGAACAAATTATTTTATTCAGCTTTTTTTAATAAATTACACAATTTTAACTTTATCGAAAATTTTAATTATGTATTGAGCTTAAAATCTATGCTTTCTACTATAAACAAAACAAATTATTAATAATATTGCTATTATTTTAGTACCACTCCTCAATCCAGCCTCCTTCTCCTGCTGGCCACATTAGCTTATCGCATAATTCATTGCTTCCAGTCAGGCCTTAACGCTTTATTACTCGCAAGCATAAAGCAGATACATCTTAGTGCTTTCCTAATGGTGGATTACTCTAACGTAGCTACTTAAGGATCCAATTCAATACTATCCTTTCACCTTTGACCTAATTTTAGTAGCTACGTTAGAGTGATCCAACATTAGGAAAGCACTAGGATGTGTTTGCTTAATCCATGTTAATAAAATAATGTAAAGACCCGCCTAGAAGCAATGAATTATGCGATAAGCTAATGTGGCCAGCAGGAGAAGGAGGCTGGATTGAGGACTGCAAGCAAAATAATAGTAATTTTATTAATAATTTGTTTGAAAATGTAAATGAGAAATTATTTAAATGGATCAAATGTTTTGAAATATGATTTATTTTAATTATAAAATAAGTGATTTAAATAATTATGTTTTATCAAGAGATAAAACAAGTTTGGTAATTAAAATAAAGTTTAAATATATATATTGGTCATCAATATCATCATTATGATTTATCTCTTTTGAAATAAATAAAACTAATTATTATGAATGAAATAACTAGTTAAATTAATTTTTAAGCATTTTTTTCACTATATCGTCTGTAACTTTAATTAAATCAAAATTCTAAAAATCAAAACTAAATTCAAGACTTTAATAATATATATTACATTTATTCTTTTTTGAGCGCCATCTTATTGTCATTCTTGTGATTCTTGAAGATAATTATACCACTGTTTATGCAAAAAAGGCCTATTTAGGACAACCTAGTAGAGTCAGTATACTCCTTTCGGACTTTTGACAAAGCTTCTAGTTCAAAATTCTAGAGCTGAGTTTATCATGTTGAAATTATTTGCACATTTTCCAATTGCTAATGATTTTACTTTTTCTGAATTTCCTTCTTTGATTCCTTTTTATTTTATTAAATTAATTGAAGATCCTCTCTTTAATTTTTGTAATTCACATTGTATAATCAACTTCAGATTTCATTAAATAAGAACTTTTAAAGAATGCAATTTTTGGGTCCATCTTAGATTTGCCAGTCCTTGCATGGCTTTCACATGAGGTAAATGTCCATTGTCTTCTCTAATTTTGCAGCATTTCTCATTTCCTCCTGTCCTTGCTATTTGTCTTATCCTTGCCGTTTGCATGCATAAATCCAAAATTTATCCTAGCAAAAATAATTTAATGTATTTGCTCCACTATAAATATAATTATAGTATAAATATACATTAGGCTAAAAATTAAATATTTATTAACAATATTACTATTTTTTTACTACCACTCCCCAACCCAGCCTCATTCTCCTGCTCACCTTATTAGCTTTTCGCATAATTCATTGCTTATTGGCGGGTCTTTACACTCTATTATTTACATGCATCAATCAAACACATCTTAGTGCTTTTCTAATGTTGGATCACTCTAAAGTTAATATAGCAACTAGATGATGTTGTAAGCGTGATGTGTCTAGCTATATTAAAGTTAGAGTGATCCAAAAATAGGAAAGCACTAGGACGTATTAAATTGATGCTTGCGAGTAATTAAGGGTAAAGGCCTGCCTAGAAGCAATGAATTATGTGAAAAGTTAATGTGGCGGAGAAGGAGAAGGAGGCTGGATTGGAGAGTAGTAGAAAATAATAGTAATATTGTTATAGTTTTAATAAGTAGCATGTAAATATATTATTGATTATGTAATTTGTTTTACAAATATAAAATATTTATTATAAATTAATATATTAAATACTTATAAGTGAATATTATAATGAATTAAATAGTAATTTATATGTTTTTATTTTAACAGTTGTATTAGTCAGATTTTCATGAAATTAAAAATTATTTATTAGAGAACCTTTTAAATCATATTTTGATCTAAATTTAAGTTCAATATATAATTTTATTTAATGTTTTATTAAATATAGAATATTGGTTTAGATTTAAATATTGTATTTAGATATATTTTTAGTTTTTTGGTAAGCAGCTATTACTCATGATTAACCTTAAATTTTATATATCTATATATTATTTTTAATCATCATCATCATTACCATCATCTTCTTATTCAGATTTTATTATTATATGTTTTTTTAAATTAATATTGGGACTGGTTCTGATCTTCTGGTATGTTGAAATGTAAATGAGAGTATAAAAAGTCAAGATAATCAATTTTTTTAAAAACTAAATGTCGATCTGAGAATCTCCTCCTAATATGAATGCAATGCTAACGGTACTCATCATCATACTACAGCCAAGGCATAGATTAACATGCCAATAAAAATTGTCGATTTTTGTTCATACAAGTAGTGCGAAACTAAATGATACATCTACTATTTTTGCATTTTTTTATTTATTTCATCAAGGTTATTTCAGATTATACTATACCGACTCAAAAATGAGACTAGCTTGTTTAAAAAATCCTTAATTGAGTAATCATTGTTATTTTAAATTAACCTCATTAATTTCTAGGGAATCAGTAAAATATCATAATCTTAACTTGAAGAGCAACTACAGCTGAGATGAAGGATCAACTCAAGATATATTCATAAAATGAGTGGCTCTTCATTATATTGTTCTTTCGTAGGAAGATTTATATATTTATTCTGTCAGGTGCAATAGTCTAGATGAAGTTTTAAATGCGGGTTGGCTTCTCAGAGTGTATTGCACTGCTTCAAAGAAGACAGTCATATAACCCTTCCACCCATTCAGAATGTCTCTTTTTAGCTTTAAGGGTATTTACCCCAACTAGAATAATGAGAACTCTATTTTTCGTGAGTTTGATCCACCCAACCTAATCTACCTCTTTATATCCAAGTTTTAATATAGAATCGTCGAGCTAGTTCCTTCTTATTATTCGCTATTCATAAAACTATGAGTCCTGTTTCCCAAATTAATTCGATAGGCATTTCCAAAATCTCTCTTCACTAATGGTTTTACGGTATGTCTCCCTAAGTCTCCATGGAGAACACATCCAATTTAACTCGTTTAATCTACCATTAGTTTTGAGGCAGACGTCCGCAATTTACTCCCGCATTCTCAATTTCTTAATCAACCTAGAAAATCAGTGGTTTCGTA